>CABPRJ010002369.1:945324-1004031 GCA_902439185.1 Cinara cedri
TTTTTTTTTTTTTTTTTTTACGGGCGAAACACGTTATTGATGCGAGAACGCGTCGCGCGGTCACACGCGTAAATAAACCGTTTTCGAAAACCGCAAAACCCATTTGGCGGGGCGCGTCGCGTCAATCTCCGGGGGCGGGGGATTATTTATTGTCAATTATAATTACGCGCGAATGTTATGAAAATGGTATTACGAAAGAGACGCCGCCGCCGTCGCGGGGCCATTAGGGGCGGCACACTCGGCTGTACGCAACATACGCCGGTCGGCGGTACGCACAAAACACACGTCGTCGTCGGCGTCACCGGTTTTCGAGCATCTGCGGCACCGGGACAGTTTGGCGGCGGCGGCGGTCCCTTCAAACGCTTTCGCAGACACGGTATCATAGCGTGCGCGCGACGCGCCCGGCACACCGTTTGTGCGTCGGCGGTACCTGTACAAATACGTAGCGGGTGCCTAATGTTATACGTGTAGTATTTTGTTATTGTTACCGCGGCCGGTTTGTGCGTGTGTGTTTCACCCCCCCCCCCTCGCACCACCCCGAGGCGGGATCGCAGCGTGCGGTATACGCGATCGGATTTTCAATTTACAACGCGGGAGGGGGAGAACATAATATAATACGTAATAATGACGGCGGGTAGGAAGAGGAAAAAAATAAATAGAAGAAGACACCGACGCTCGTGCGGCCGCGCGTGCGTAAGGCGATCCGGGTGTTCGGCACAAACGCACCGCGCCCGAAGACGATATTGAATTGGGCGGAATTCCGATCGACGACGGTGCCGCCGAACGCTGCGCGGACCGTCGACCCGTGTGTGTCACGAAACACCGTGTAACGGCTACCGGGATACGCGCGGGCGCGCGTGTCGGGATCGGATTTCCCGGGGGTCGATTATTGGCCGCGAAGAACGGACCAGGGAAAACCCGACACGCCGTGCTGCCCGCCGTGTTATTCTCGTGGACGCGGAGGAGCGCGTTGTCCGGCAGCAGCCGCAGCCGGTAAGTGAAGTGAGGGCGGCGGCGGTCGTTATTTACGCGCCCGGAGTACGCGATAATGTTACGACGCTATTATTATTATTATTATCGCTGTGGTTGTGTTTGTACATATCGGTTCCGAGCGTCGTATCGTTATCGTATTATCGTAATAATAATAATAATAATAATAATAACAACTGCGCGCGCCCGGTATGATATACGTGCCGAACCACGTACGGCGTCGTTTGGCGCACGACACCACGCGGTTTTATAATAACAACAACGATAATAGTAATAATAACGATGATGATGATGATGATGATGATGATAATAACACGCGGATTTAATTCACGGTCGAGCGATACCTACGTGCGCCGCTCCGGGCGCGTCCGCCGCCGGCGCAATCGTATTTGTTTATTGTACATGCGTGCGTACGCGACGTACGCGTACATTGCGCCGCCGCCGTCCGTTATGAATGGAAACGTAGTGAAAACGCGGCCGAATTTCGAACCCGTGTCGAAACGCACGCACCGCGCGCCGGTAAAACTATCGCGTGCGTGCGTGCGTGCGTTCGTGCGTACGCGCCCGCGGCGGCGCCCCGATACGCGCGCGCGGTCCTTTGATCCGATCCGCCGGTGACGCGACGCCGACGGGAATTCAACATCCGGAGGATTCGGAAGAGGCGATCGGCTGCCGTGTACGCGCGTACCGATTTCCACCGTGCCGAGCGGGGAATCGAGTCCGCCGTCGAGTCTACACGATATCGGTACACTCTGTCGCTTTATCGATTTTATTCCCCCCCCCACCGCCACCGCCGCTCTCTAAATCCAAACGAGAAAAATATCAACGGTTTTTACCCCCGAAACACCGATTTAATTGTCCACCGAGTCCAACCAAAAAATACCGCCACCCCCGACACAAATATATTGAAATTCCAACGTCAAACGCGTGTATCGTTTGCAATACGGTGTAAAACACTTTTCAACGATTTTTGTCTTGTCAAAAAAAACAAAACGATTTTCGTCATACTTCTAAAAGCCCGGGCGTCTACGGCCCGTCCGCCCGTCTGCGATTTTACCTATTTCGCGGCAACGCGAGACGTTTTGTTTTATCGTAACGGCTGCTGTCGCGCGAGCGTCGCTCATTGTTGTAAACGACGACGTGTTCCGGACACCCGTCGACGGGTTCGTCCGGGGGACAAACAAATCACCGGCACCGCGCGTCGGCTGCGGGGCCGAACGAAATACTATCCGCGCGTCGCGCAGCACCGGGCGCGGGGCGGCCGTGCTGTACACGGAGAGCCGATACAATAATGAAAATAACTATAAATACGCGTCGCACTTTGTTTCTGTCGATCTTTCGGCGGCGTGCGTGCGTGCGCGCGGATATTTCAGAGACGGACAAGACCGATGACGACTGCAACAATGGTGCTGTACACCCGCCCGGCCCGGGCCCGAGGAGATCGGTGATCGCGGGCGGCGGTGGGGGGGGACGACGGCGACAAGGATTTGACACAATAGGATTTACTATCCGGACCACCGGTGCAGACCCTCCCCGACCGTCGTCTTCGGCGGCGGCGGCGGTGTACTACACAACAACAATAATATTACACAAAACACATAGCCGTCTCGCTCTCGCTCTGTACATAATACCACGGTGTACTATTTACGTGCTCGGTTCACTCCGCGTACGTGTCGCGTGCAGCGGCGCTCGGTCGCCGGCGCACTCGAAGGATGTCTCGACCGTGGCCGTCGTTCACACGCTACGCGATAATAAACACTATCAAAATTCTTATCGGAGATATTATTATTATTGTTATTGTTGTTGTTGTTGTTGTTGTTATGTTTTCATTATATTGTTACTGTACCGCCCGCGCCGCGTTGCTTTACTTCCTACTGCGGCGCCGCCGCCGCCGCCGCCGCAAGAACGACGGCGCCGATATCGCGGCCGCCGCGCCGTCCGTCCGGCGTAGATCCCGTTTCGAACACGTGCTGCGCGTCGCGTTGTCACACGCGCCGTGCGATTACGGCGACCGCAGAAATCCTGGTTACGCAGGGTTGATGCTGCGAGGTACGATTTGTTACCGGCCCCGCCCTACGGGCCCGCGCAGCTGTCGTCGCCTCGTAAAACGAAAGACTCGTGCCTTTTTCGATTTCCCGGCGCAAAACGAACGTCGTCCCTCGAAACGCGTAATTTCCGTGTCAATCGTATGGGAACACGACGTGCGCGTAGACCGGTACGTGAGCCCGGAGTAAAAAAACGATCCGAGGCACAACAGTACGGAGCGGCGGTGACCGGCCAAGAATTTTCGTTATTTGTTCAATGGTCCTCTGTGGAAATAAAAAGGTCGGTCACCACTGACATAGACAATACGAAGGGAACGGTACGGGATGCGGCGACAAAGGCAGATGGCGGGGTACCGGTACGAAACCCTCGCGGTCGTCCACGTATTTATTTATTTTATGAATTGTCCAATACAGAGAAAAAAAAATGTTCCACGGCGAATTGACAGAGAGTGGACCATAAATGACGCGGAACGCATCATCCGTATAATTACCGCGTTCCGGTGGCTAGACGTAGAAAAGAGATTTAATTCGAAAAGAACAATCGATCCAGTAGAATATTAAGGGATATTGAAGTTGACAAAGGGATAGTAAAAAAGGACTATCGATTTTACCAGAGACGAGGGCCTGAAAAACGATTGATTTAATGTGTAATTGAGAGTGTAGCCTAAACTTCAGTAGATTGTCAAACGTGGATTCCATTACACGGAGTTGATGTTACATGATTCACGTATATAACGACGGATTCCATTTTTTTTTCGACGTTTATTTTTTCTTTTGGGCAAAAGAACGTGCCACACTTCACATTTTGTATTTCGGTTTTAAAACGTTTTACACCACCAGCGCGATTTGTCGCGATTCAATTCGTTTTCCCGTAGCATTTCTAGTGATTTTAATGCTTTATGTTTAGAGGTTTTGTAGCGCGTTCGACACACATCCCTACAATTATTATAATACATAAAATGTAATCGTTTCAGTATCGACAGCGAGTTATACGGGACAAAATGTTTTAAACACTTCACGTGCCCGACATTATTATTAATACACGTTCGACGCGGGGAAAAAAAAAATTAGAGAATCCGAGGAGTCTTTGGTGCGCGCCGCTGTGAATCCAAACGTATATAATAACAGGGTTACCCATCCTCGGGACGGATACCCATCATTTGTACCCAAAACACAAAACCCGATTATAACAATAGTAGGTAGTGGTATCGGTTCAAAGTATTTGTTCGCGCACACGGTGTTTGTGGATTCGTTCACCGCACAGCGCTGTATTGAATAACATCGATACCACAGTGTTTTTATTTATGTTCAAACGTATAAAACGATAATTTTTAAGGGTGTTATTATATCCCTGTAAAACTGTTATGCGCGTTATGTCTGTAAAGAATATCCCCGCGCCCGCCGCCGCCGCCGCCGGAACGGCGTCTCTGTGTATTACGCGCGCGGGTTTCACAGCATCGAACACCCAATCGGCCGCCATTGCGAAAATACAATTCATCGTGATGAATGTTGCCGAAATCCGTGGCGCCCGTCTCACACTCCCGGGGTGAAATGTAATTTCGAAAATAAACCAATTATAACCGTTAAAACGTCCGCTCGGGCCCGTGCGGACCGATTGCCGACCGCCGCCGGACAAGTGTCGGACGATTATTAAGCCCGCGTTTATTATGATTCGTATTTGCACAGGTAAATATTCGCGCGGGATCAAATCGAAGGGATCGCGGTACCGCGCACAAATGTACGCGGGGCGAAGGAAATTCGCTTTGCGGGTTTTCGCGACGCGCGTTGACGCGGCGAGAACGACCATTGCGCGCGCGCGGGGAAGGGGGGGGGAGGAGGAACGGCCGCAGTACACAGCCAACGAGAATCAAGCCCCGAAGTGCCAAAAGTCCGAGATTCCGGGGGACGGCGGGACCGGCGGGAATTGAATTTACGGTCGCGCAACAGGGCGGATATTGGTGTGCGCAGGCCGCGGGTTATAAAACCTGTGCAAAGTCGAAGGGCGGCGGTACGTGCGCGAGCGGAAACTCGGACGCGCGGCCGCCCGAAACGCCGATAACGCGCACCGCGGTAATCCAATAACAAAGCGAAAGAAACGGACGAAAGATTGGGGAATTGAACGCGTGTTCGCTTTAGGCGGTGTCGACGAAACGCGTCCCCGGGCAAAATCGATAACAGCGGCGCGGAATCCGCGAAGGAAACCTGTACACGGGATGTTCGTACGCCGCGGAAAAACGGACGTTACGGACGTGGATATCCGTAACGCGCCCGTTTGGTGTGGGTGGGGGGGGNGGGGGGGGGGGGGGGGGGTACCGCGGCGCAGCGGTTGTCCCGGTTACGGTGCGCGCGTCCATTACCGACAATACCCCGCGGTCCCTGCGCACACACCTAGACGCGGCACGACCCGAATAACATAATACGCGGTACGTATACGAGCGAATAATTTTTGAACGTTACGAAGAAGCGGTAAATACAACGAGAGAAAAAAACAGACAAACAGACAAACAAACAAACAAACGGAACACGGATTGTTTAAAAGGGGACATTCCGTGTGGACGGCGGTCGAAATACCGGATAACCCCGTGACGGTTTTCGCGGCGGGTCTGACCGGACCTGCGCGCGCCGGGGTACGCGCGGCGCGCGGAGGTTGAGGCCCGAGAATTCCGGGGTCCCGCGTAGGCAACAACACGGAAGATTCCAAAAAATAAAAAAAAAACCCGCGCACGGACGTGCCGCCGCCGCCGTTCGATTTGTTGTGACTCGCGACGACGGGAGATGGCGGGGTGGTGGTGAAAAAACGAGCTCTCGGACGCAAACAACGCGTACGCCTCGACACGCGTGTGCAACACGTTTTCCGCAGTGTTCACGGGTACTTTATGACTTTTTATTGCACACGATTATCCGTCGTCGGCGGCGGCGGCACGTTGCGCTGTTGTCGCCCAAAATTTATAGGCGACGTTATTGTCGTGACGCCGCTAGAGTCCCCGTGCGGTTTTATTGCGCTGTTGACGTTTTCGACGAGACGGGAACATCGCGCGCCGCGTTATTCCGAGGGCACACCGCTTGCGTTTAAAAGGTATGCATTCGACAAATGCTCGGCCGAAAACGCCGCTTACCGAAACGCGTCCTTGACAAATGCCCCGGAGCGACATCATTACGCGGCGCCTACGTTCGGGCGGCGGTGACCGGCCTTTTTTTTTTTACCGGGGTTCGTACAAAAAAGTTCAAGAGTTTAAACTCATTCTTTCGAGAGTCAATGAGAACGTCGTATTTTATCGCAGGCACCCAGACATAATGGGTCCTTAATCCGGGGCGATACAAAGCCGACACCCGGGATTTCGGTGTTTTGCGGTATAATTTTTGTTGATTGGGTTACCTTGGTAACAGAGTAAATATTATTATTATTATTTTCGTTCACCATGTGGTATCTACGGTATCTTTTGAATATTGTTTGTTAATCCGGTTATAATTTTGAATTGTAATTGGCATTTGGACAAGTACCGCCCAATCACTGACCGCCGTTTCTCAAAAACCACACAACCTACGAACTTGAAATCCGTAATAGTAGTTCCTCGAATACTCTAAACGTGCAACGAGAAAAGATTAAAAAAAAAAAAAAATATATATACATAAATATTGCGTTTAAGTGGACTAATTAACAATAATAATTCGTCGAAAACACGTATTAACGATCGAGTTTTAATTTGAACACTAACCTGAAAACGAAAAAAATGCTATAGACAAACGAGAAAAAAAAACAACAAACATTTTCACCTTTGTCGGTATATTATATCGACGGGAATTGTGTACGCACTCGCGGAAAACGTCGTCTCGATAATATTACAAACGGTTGATGTAAATCATAAAAATACACTCGTCTATGATATTATGTGCGTATCGATCGATATCGTTCGTCGCCGGCATTCACCGCGTAGGCAGAATTTTTTTTTTTCTCTTCCATCCCGTCGGCAGATTTTTTCGGATTTTTATTCTCTCGTTTGCGATATTATTGTGCACAAGTGCGTATAACACCGCGTAACATTATTGCGCAATTTTATGTTCGCGGTTTTTATTTTTATTTTTTTTTTTTGTACATTTATTATCACACGTACCTATTATACGGCCCGCACAAAAATATGCAAGCGTTTTTTTTTTTTTACGAGAATAGACTGCATGTATAATAAAATAACGATGCTATTACATAAGAACGCGCTCGCGTTTCTCCGCGATATTTTATTAAAAATGTACGTCCGATCGACGGATCTCGCCGACCCACCCGCACTTTTTTTTTCTTTCCCCCCTCCCACCCGTTATTGTTATTATTCGACCGGGGATTCGACGAGTTTTTTTTTTTTATTTTTTTTACGAGTGTCTTTCAAGATTAGTGTCATTGTCCGCGCGAGTGGCGTATTTCATTATTCTCGCTCGTCGCGAGGTTTTCAAGAGCGTCCGTGACTATTACGGATAAGTGCACCGCGTGTGCAGCCCGAGCACGAGCCTTTTTCGATGTAATAATAATGATAATTACTGCCACTTTAATATGATTGAACAGCGATCAATAATTCATAATGTGTCGTCGAGAAACGGGTTTCGAGCTCACTCGTGCAGGCTTTTTACGTTGTCGTTGTAACGATTCCGTTAACGTAAACAATCGTAATTCACAAATGTTCACAAATGCAGTTCGGTGTGTTGACGGAAATCTAAACATCTAAACTCGTTACTAGAAATAGAAGGACTTCAAAAATTATCGAAGAAAAAAAAAAAAAATGCTATTGATAAACGGATAAATAAATTAATAAAATGATATTGATATTGATCTAAAAACCATTAACAAACACATTTGATTGTATACAATATTTATTAGAAAAATTTGAATTGTTTCCCTGCAGTGTTCCTTTGTTTTGGCATTAAACCGATATTATACCGAATTTATACGGTTAAATTTATATGGATACAAAATTCGATAAGCGATACACGACAAGCGTTTTTGTGCGGGCGTTTGTCAGTAATGTGTAAAAGCTTTTATAGTATAGCGCACGCGATCACCTGTACGCCGTACATTTAATCACAACGAAAATTCTTCATTTATAGTTTAAAAATAAAAATAAATATTTTTTACAATTAATGTAAACATTTTTTACCGGAGATGTGCGATATTTACGGAAAACGGACGACAAAACGTATACAAAATACGAAAATTTACTTGTAATATAAATGTATAAAAAAATTACAAGAAAAATGGCGTTACCAAAAACTGCTGTTTCAGCTAAAAACGCCCGAAAATTCGAAATAAAAAATATATATTATTTTGAACTTATATATGACGCGAATTTTTAGATAAGGCATAAGACATTGTAGTATTGTACAGGATCTTCAGCTTTATTAAGGCCTATCACTGCTCCACACAGTCTCCTCCACTCATTTCTATCATTTGCCGATTTTTCGTAGTTATCCATCCCTACACAAGTATCCGAAAGTTCTGGTTAGGTTCATTTATCCACCTTCTTTTCAGCCTATCCCAATGATCTCTTCTGGTTTCTAGTTCAACGCGTCCTCCATTAATCATTATGCCATTTTATCTCCATCATACGTGTCCCGACCAGCTCATTTGTCTTCCTTTAAATGTTTGTATAATGTCTTTTTCCGCCAAGCATTATTCAGTTCCTTAATTCAGTCTTATTTCGTATTCGCTTGTCTGGTCATTTTTCTTAGGTCTGAAAATTCGTCGGAAGAATTTTCTTTCTAGAACTGACAGTTTTCTTTTTTTTATTTTATAATAACTTGGATCTGGATATCATTCCATAATTCCATTGTACAGCACAGAAGAGAAAAACAAAGTGCAAAAGTCATCAACATCCTATTATTAAGTCTGTTATCCTGCTATTGTTATTTACCTTATAATTCCACCTTATCAAATAGTGTTTTAAAAAATATGATTTTAATAACCCTACGCCAATGAGGCCCTCCAATATTTCCAACGTACGAGGGGAAGAAAATGATCGAAGTCACGAGAGGTTTTTCCGTTAAGCGCGTTTTTTAACAAAAAAAAAAAAAAGGTCGTTTAAGTCATTCTTACCGCCCGAAAATCGACACGATTTTTTGACATTATAGTAGGTAAATTACGGAAAACGTCGCGGTGTACATAAAAAAATATACCGTATATTTCGACGGTCATTAACACGCTTTATGCGGTTGGCGCCAGTCCAGCGTGTTCGTTTCTCACACGCAGATAAAATCTCCGCACACGTACAACAGTTTTATTTTTTTTTTTTTGTACTCTGAGCGCGCGCGGCGAGGTATATGTATTGGTTTGACTATGAAGTATACGATTTTTCAACCGGAAATGTTGCTTCAATCGAAAACCGACAAGAGAACATTTTTCCGTGGTATTTCGGATCTAGCTGCAGGCCATAGAATTAATTGTTTGGGTTTTCCTTGTAACTAGTTTTCATTGCACTCGAGAAAAGCCGCGAAAAAAAAAAACCGTAGGGTAAAGTTGCGTTATTTTTTTAATATCGGCAATAATACAACGGACCGGAGAAATTATAATAAAATCATTAAAAACTTGAATAATATTTATTATAATCACGTAGTCCCCATACTCGCAATGTGTGACAGTACACTCTGTTAGTTATTATTATTTGGCCACACGCGTATGGCGGCACATAAAAAACACAATTTTATGCCTATGTATAAAAATACGTGTCGAAAGAAAAAACAATCGTCAGCTATTATGATAAGTATAATGTTTATTGCGTGTACGCCGTCATCCCATAAGAGACATTAATTATACGAGGACACGTGCATATTTTGTCGTCTCCTCCGTCCTGTCACAGCTTTAATGTTGGACCTATATGTTATCTAATTAAAATAATCGTTTGCGTTCGCACGTCGGTTTTTTTTTCGTTATTTTAATTTTTGGGCGACATAATATTATTGTAAGCGCGTGAAATATGTTCGTGTTTTTAAGTTTTCACAGTCTTTGTACATAGGAACCACTCGGATGCTGCTTCGGCTGCACTCCTCCATCCGTCTACGCTATGAATTATAGCGTAGATCATAATATTCCAGCCTATAATATACTATTGTTATATACCGAGCCGACCAGAGGTTCTCTTAAGAGGACGTGATACCCATGGCGTGTTTTGCTCACGTAGACTACAAGATGACACGTTTAATTCGGTTGTTTTAAATATTTTGCCAAGTTCAATAACGTTAAATACGAGTATTTGTATACCGTTTAGAAATAAAAACTAATTAAAAATTGTTAAAAGCCGTTATTTTATAATATAAATGCTATCACTCGAAATTAAGCGAGTTCTGCGCAGAACACTACACATTTGATTTACAATGTTTTTGATAAAAACGTATCAGGAATTTTTTAAACTTTGTTTTCTACACACATCATATGCGTCATCGTCGGTATAGGCAATTTGCAGTATTTTGTTCTGCTCGTTAATTACGAAGTGGATAAAATATTTATTCGATATTACAGAAAAGCTCATTAAGTATTTTTGTACCGGAACTAACCTAGCACCCCCCCTCAGTTGCGCCTAGGAATTGTCCGTTGGAGGAGATGTGGCAAATAAGAATCGTAAAATCGTCTCCTCTACCCTAGACGCTCGACCGCGGAAATTTAAAAGCCGGAATTTTTAAAAAAAAAAAACAAGCCAATTTCTAATCCGTATACATCCAGCACATCCTCGTAATTTGGCCGAGATATTGTGTTCGTTTCGATATTAAATTGCGTGCATTTTCAAGCCGATAGGGACGGAGGACTATGGGGTTATATCCCTGCATGCGTCACTCTGTCTACGTCGAACGCACGTCTAAACGATACATTATAAGCGTAGACGATAATATAGGTATACATTCGCGTTTATTCACATTTACATTTCTTTTTCTTTTTTTTTCTCCTCACGATTACGCGCTACCACCGCCACGTACCGCATCAGCACAATATATTACAATATTATCTCGCCGTTTTAGCATCGTTGCCAGACGACAATAACAACAACAATAATAATAATACAGACGCGTCACGACGACGACTACGCGTGTGTTTTTTCGTGTTTCTTAAATTTTTTTTTTATTATTATTTTCTTTTCCCGTTTCCAGTCGGCGCTACCTACACGCACAAGCGTTTCTCGACGTTTCACCACGAACAAAGGTGCCCATATTGTATACGGACAGTTGCTGAAAACGGACGAAAATGTTATCGCCGACGGAGAATCATTGAACGGAAAAACGCCGCACGTGTGAATATTTTTTAATAATAATAATAATAGTAGAGAAAAAAAAAAAAAACCCACGCCTAACCTAAACAACAAATAATAATAAGCGAGCGAAATCAATTAAATCTTTTTGTAATTTATTATTATACGACGACGACGATAACATTATTATTATTACGCCGAGGCGGACGGCGGAATCGCCGAGATTTTACACTCGGATAGTATTATTATTATTATACTACACCGGCCGACAGTAATGAATTTTTATATCACACGGTACGTCCGCCGCGCGTAATATTATTGGTCTCCTCGTTTTTACTGTTATCGTTATTATCGTTAACGGACTCGTAAATATTTCAATGGCACGCGCGTTTTAACGCAACGATAACGGCAACGGTCTCCGACGGCAAGTGACCGATTACTTGGCGGCTAATGGCGTTGCTATCGCGAGTGGATTTCCGTTTTGTAGCGTATTGTTTTTGCGATTCTCACGGATTCGTTATCCGTCTCGCGCGCCCGACACGCGCTCGTCGTTTGCCGGCACCGCGACGGGACCGGGACCGACGTTCGAGCGCGCGACGTAATTCCGCGCGTCCGTCCGCGGCGCCGGCGCCAACACGCTCGGTGGGGGGGGGAGGGGCGAGGCGCTTATCGACGAAACGCCGCGTGGTCGCACCGCGTTCCGCGCCGGATACGTTCAAACGCCCCGGGCGTTCCGCGTTCACAGCGGTGCGAGAAACGCGTCGGCGGTTCGGCAATCGCGAAACCGGACCGCCGGTTGTCGCGCGGCCGACAGTCTTCAGTTCGCGTTTCCGGCGCGTCGGAACGGCGGCGGTCCGAACGCGTCGTGCCGGTACACACCTAATATTAATATTCGGATGGAAAACAAAAACGGACCGACACCAAAACCGAGCGATTCGTACGCGGAATCGCGCGATCGTGTTTCGCGTTGTACCGCCGTGCGGCCAAAACGGAAAACGAAACGCCGGCGGGTGGAGGGGGGGGGGGCGGCCGCTCGACGCCCACGTACGGACGGCAGCCGCGCCGGCGCGGGACGTGGCGGCGGGAGTAGGACCGGCGATTACAATAAAATAATATTGTTATTATAAATTCCCGCCCGGAGCGCGTGGGCGAACGTGTCTTATCAATAACGTGTACATTATCGTTGTACAGGTATACGCGCAACGCATAAACGCATACGAGTGTACACGGCTTTAATGTGGGCAATTAGTGGGAATCGGAAAAAAAAACACACACACACACCCGAAAACGAAGGAAAAATAATAATGAAATAAAAAAAAAAAAAACACTTTTATTGTCGACCTCTGTTTTTTTTTTTTTTTTTTTTTTTTTTTTTTTTTTTTTTTTTTTTTTTTTTTTTTTATTATTGGTCCGGAACCGATAATGTATATATTTAGGTATAATATATGTAAATGCGATACCTACCACTACCTACCTACCTACCTGCGGCACTTACAACAAACCCGTAAGCCGTGGGGGTTTAGTGTTCGTCGTGTATTTTTTTTTTATTTTTTTTTTTTCGTGAAAAGCCAAGAATACATTATCGGTTTTATTACCTGTACATAATTTACGATGTCCGTAAACAACTTTAGTCGACCGTCAATACCCCTAATGTTTCGACCGTCGACTTCGCGAGTGGTTTCCGGTAGCGGATTTCGTCTCGTCAGTGCTTTTTCGGGGGGAGGGGAGGGAAGGAGGTGAAGTGGGTAAAGTGGGGAGTATTTTCCTTTCACTATCCCAGTAATAATTGAAACGGGGAAAAAAAAAAAAAAACTTCTCCGCTTAAAATCGTTTCGCGATGATTTATCGACGCGTGCGGTATACAAATCTAATAGTTGTACAAAGCACTGTCCTAATACCTTCCCGAATTCCCACCTACAACAAAGTGGCCTTTCCCTTTTTCGCTTATTTCCCCCCCCACCACCACCCAATACAGTCTTGACGTCTTGCACGACACAGCAAATTTTCGTTCGCCGGAACACCGGTTTTGTGCTTTCGGTTTTAATTTATTAGAACGAATCGACCGGTCATCGAACTTTTACGGGCGAGGACTTTACCCGCACGCCTGTATGCGTGGGTTTTTTATCGATATTTCGATTTCCAAGCGAGCTACGAGTGCGTGAATGATTAGCGGTCAGTTTGAGAAACGCATTCGCAGTCCTCTTTACGCGAGACGATGGCGCTCGTACACGGAAAACGCGCGCGGAATAAAAAACCGAATACGCCATCAAATTCGGTTATGGCGAGGATTAATAATATTTACGAGGTCATCCGCTCGGTTCGTAATCATTGATTGAACTGTTGGAAATCCGCGAATTATATACCGCGCTCGACACCCACGGCTATTGCACACCCGTAGTACGTATGCGTGTAAAAAACAGCGAAAAGAAAAAAAATGTGTTTAATAACACCGCAGCGTTGTAATTAAAACGTATACGTTTATTTATTGTGCACGCGTACCCGCGTAGGGAAGGTTTATTTTTTTTTTTTCCTTTTCAAAACCGTTTCGGTCGTTTTAATTTCAGAAAAACAGGTTTCGGTTAATTAATACATAATATCGCGTTTTAATAATATACGCGGATACGCGGCAATAAATTATATTAAAAGTCGTACGCGCGTGGTGTTTATCATAATACGGCGGCGGCGGTCGGGGAACAACGCGATTCGGCCGTGTACGCGTATTTTAATCAATTATGAATTTCGAACACATTGAACGTCACGAGGCGAGCGGCGCACAGGAATTTTCGACCGACCGGAGGGGACGTAGTAAATCGCGTAAAAAAATATGTTACGTCGTCCTCTCTACGCGACTTTCGATTACGGGAATCGGATAATTTAAAAGCCGGATCCCGAAAACGGCCAAGTTTCAAAACCAGTCGGTATTACGTCACGCTTTTCCCCGTGACCCGGCCGAAATGCGTTTATGCGTTTCGATATTAAACTACTCGTGGTTTTTTATTAATTTTTTTTTTTTTGCATTTGTAAGGCAACTCTCCTCGACACCCCCACCCCCTCGCCGTCTGCGGCGCGCGATAATTGCCGTTCGCCCGCGGACCGTGCGCAACGGCGGGACTCCCGACCACGGGACTCCGAGGAACACGCGCCCGCGGATTTCCAACCCGTCCGACCGCCGAGCCCGCAACGGGGAAATGTTCCCGGTATATTTTACGGCTATGACGGTTACGGCCGTTTGGAGGTGGCGCGCGCAACGACTCGTACGGAACCGACGGTTTTTGATTTTTCGAAAAGTTTCGCCGAATAACATACGTAATAAAAAACGTGTAAATGCTGTTCAAATGTAAACGCGATTCGATACACTGGCGGCAGACCGCACGGTGTCTCGGCCGGTGGAAATTAAAAACAAATCACGCGACAGTCGTCGCTAATGAAAAACGATTCAAGGGCGGAGTTCGGTTACGCGTATTTTCAAGGGGCGCGTGACACATTGAAGATTTGAATGCAATGTATTTCGGAAATTTTTTCCCCGTTTATTACGAAAACCCATGGGAAAATCAAAAACGAAAAAAATAACCCCGCTAGAGTACCACTCCGGTCGAATTTCCTTTCAGAAAAGGCGCTGCACTCGAAAACCCGAGCAAACGTCCGTTGTTTACGGGGGGAAAAAAAAAAACAAACAAACACCGTCGCAAACCCGACACGCGCATTCCGCGTTCCCCTAAGGATCGAAAAGAACAATTATCGGCCGCGGATACATTGTGTGTGTGTTGTAGCAAACGCCGCACACAATGTAAAATACTTAACCGCGACCGTTGTCGACAACCTCCACTCTTCCCGAGAGAGCGACACAATAACCGACGTGTATTACATAGTCGAAGGTTTCCGGGGTTTGTCGAGCGTGCGCTTATCGTCGCTGATACCCCCCCCCCCCCCCCCCCCCCCCCCCCCCCGNCCCGCCACCCGCCCGCGAAAAAAAAAAAATGTAAACCGCTCGGAACGTTCGGCCGCGGCCGCGGGGGGAGCGCGGCGTCGCGTGCTCCTCCCGGGAGAATCGCGTTCGCAACGTCGTCGCCGGCGTTTTTTCGGTTTCTCATTAATTACGTCGTCGTCGCGTCACGTGCCCTCCGGGAGTAATTTGTCGCGAGTAATGAAAACGGGACACGAAAAGGCAAAAAACCACACACACACACATTTTGTCCGTTGACAAGAGATCCGGGGGCCACGGTGTCAAACGCCGCACGACGTTCCGCTCCTCCGTCCCCGTCGCGTTCTTGTTTCTCTCGTCGCAGCCGTCTCTCTTTCTCTCCTATACGCGCGTACGGGTAACGCAACGTAACTCATATTATTCCCTTTGAGTTTTCACTCCGTCACGAAATCCGGTTTTCGTACCGCACATGACGATTTTCGTGTGCGTCGACGGCCGCGGCGGCGGACAGCAGCGTGATATTTCAATCGCGGCACCGGCCGGCGGACCGGTGCAATTAGCCACGGGATCGCGGAGAACGCGCGAGACCAATCGGCTCGGGCACGGCGGCAGCTGACGAACGCCGTACGTAACGCACGCGGTTTATCGTTACACGCGCGTACGGGGAATTTACACGGGGACCACCCCTCCCGCCGCACGCGCATTATTATTATTATCATCATCATCATCATCATCATCATCATCGTTGTTATTGTTATTGCCGGTATTACCATTATTTATTACCCGTGCGGCGGCGTGGTCCAGGTGGCGCGCGGCGCGCGATCGGAATGCGGGGCGGGATAATAAAGGTGTTTTTCAACGGCGACGCGGGCGCGGCCGCCCCGCGCGCCCGGGATTTTCACGGACAACGGCGACGACGACGACGACAACGACAACGATATAATAACGTTTTAGACGCGGCGTTTTTATTATTCTCTCGAGGACCCGCGGGATTCCGGCTGGTTTTTCGCCTCGGCCGACGTCCGCCACACCGGCCGGCAAAAGATCCTTCGATCGCGCGCGGACCGTGAAAAACGCTCGGAAACACGGCACGGCGCGCACAACGTAAAAAAAAAAACGTACGGTACCCGAAGAACCTGACCCGACCCGTGCACGAATACAACGTGTACAAAGAAACCGCGATACACACGGTGTCACATACTCGGGTGTACTACTCGGAGACGCACGTCGTCACACCGCGTTACGTTTTTTCGTGCGCGTTTCACGGGGCGGGAGGCGGTTTTTTCTTCTTCTTCAGACACACTCGAAAAGTGTACACAAATATACACCCGGGAGATTTATTCGTTCGCGGGTACGCACGCAGGTTCGCCGTCACCGCGAGCATCCGCTGCGGTATAATGCGTTACACTATTCGAGCGCCGCGCCGACACACGAAACGTTCACCGGGTTTCTCGTAACGAGAAACGTAACGAGACGGTAGAAACCGAGAAAAGGACCGAGGGGTGGAGGAGTAGGAGGAGGAGGATGAGGGGGGGGGGGCAAATGACTCGTCGCCGCCTATCGCGATAATTTAAAAAAAAAAAAAAAACCCATCGCCCGGGGGGCACGACGATTGGATATAATACAAGCGCGCGCGCGTGTGTGTATACAGAAATGTTTTACTGATTTATAACCCGCCTGACGATAATACACGCGCGGCATAAAATAGTATTATTACAACCACCTGTAGTAGTGCACGGCTCTACGCACGCCTATACACGGCCGCGCGCGGAACATGGGGGGAAAGGGCTCGTCGCGATGTCCGTTACACCAATGCGAAAACCGAAACCGCCGGCGTGTTGTAACAACAACGCAATGTGCCGACGGTAGTAAAACGTACGTGTAAAAAAGCGTGCCGATGTCCGGAAATGGTATTCCGCCGGAGAACGGACGGCGGCGTGCGCGCGGGCGAACGGAAACCGACCGGGGGATAGCGCGCGCGTAACGTGTCGAAATAACGGTGCGCGTGCGCGGGCGGACGGACGGACGGACGGCTGGTATAGAGAGGAAAAAAAAAAAAACGAAAAGAAAACGCGCGACGAAAACTCTCAATTTCGCGCGCTGTTACGACGGCGCCCCGTAGACGCGCACGGAGAGCGAGCGAACAGAAACGTAAATAACGTTAATATTATTTTTTGTGTATGTATAAATGTTTGTAATTACATAGCGCGTTCGTTTAACGCGCGTATAACGACTGTAGACGACGCGTGTCGGCGGGACCACCCTGTGCACACACACACACACACACACACGAATAACGCGTATCCGAGAGAAGTGAAGTGAAAAAAAAAAATCACGATAAAATAAAGACGAGTAATAACCGAATTATAAAACGAACAACGTGAAGAGAAATAAAAAAAAAAAAAAAAAAAAAAAAAAACCGTTTCGACGACGACTTTCCCACCGTTTTCTCGGTCAAATTCCTCCGCCGCCGGACGGCAACGCCGCTCCGGCACGTCGTCATTGTCATTTGTTACGGTTAATGTTTTCGAATATAATAATAATAATAACAATAATATTATAACAATGCGTAATGATGGTGTAATGATTTAATCTCCGGGGGCCCCGGAGCCGGCCGATCCGACGTTAGGCCGTACGGTATTATTATTGTTATTACACGTGCACCGGTGCGCGCGCGCGCTCTCTTCGGCTACTACAACTCCATTCCGTCCCGTATGGAAACCCAGTTTTTTTATTTTCATTTTTTTTTTTTTTCTCTCTTCTATCTTACAGTATTACGACGACGACGACGGGGAATCGAATCGGCGGCGCTGTCCACGCACGCCGGTACTGCGGCGGCGAGAAAGACGAGCCGCCCGAGCATTGTGTTTAAATGCAGTTATGGGAACAAAAGATTACGTACGTATTTGTGCGCGCGCGCGCGCGTGTGTGTACGCGACCGTGTTCTCGGCTCACTCGGGATGACTAGACGATATTGTGCGTGTGTGCGTAAACGATGCCCGCGTGTGGAAGGGGGGATGGTGGCGGGTGGATCACAAAGAAAAAAAAAAATCACACACGTATATTAATGTTATGTACGGTACGGTATACAGAGAGAGCGCGGCGATCAATGAACACGGCACGGCGCACGCGGGGAGCGTAAACCGAAGAATGCGAACTAATTGTATTTGATATTTTTTTTTTTTTTTTTTTTTTTCTTCTCGTCTCTCCTCGTCCGTTTTCGGCCGCGGCAAACTCTCCCTCCGCCCGTCGGGACGGCCGGCCCCCGGAAAGATTCCGCTACGCGATACCTCCGAAGCCGTCGACGCGTATCGCACAGGTACACATCGGCTCGCACATCCCGAATATCCTCGTGTACGGCCGTTTTTCCCGCCGGCGTTTGCGCGACGCGTTGCGACCGGGTTTATTAATGTTATTATTGTTGTTGTTGTTGTTTTAAAGAAATCCGACAGACATTGTAAACGCGCAAGTATACGGGGAGATTTGCCGCCCTCGTATAATATTTACCCGCATCCTCATAGGCGCGCCGTCCGTAAACGTTTAAAAGGGGGTTAAAAAGCGTACACTCGCGTGCGCACACACGTACCGCGTGCACCGTATAAGTGGCTCGGGGAGAGCGTTTTTGTTTACGGTGAGCGATATAATTCTCCGGGGGGGGGNGGGGGGGGGGGGGGGGGTACCGTCCGT
Organism: Cinara cedri; assembly: GCA_902439185.1. Classification (NCBI taxonomy): domain Eukaryota; kingdom Metazoa; phylum Arthropoda; class Insecta; order Hemiptera; family Aphididae; genus Cinara; species Cinara cedri. The sequence goes on from CABPRJ010002369.1 coordinate 964,185, forward strand.
ACGTGTGTTTGCCCGAACACTCTGTACGCTGCGTTCGCACTTCGACACCACACTCACCGTGCGTAACTTCGCCGCCCGCAGCACGTAAGCCCCCGCCCACGCGCGAAACCAACGGCGGCGGCGGCGTCCGCCCGCGCACTGCGCTACGGAAACGCTTTTCGCGCGGACGTATTCCGTATAATAGCCGCGGCTTGGCGAGCGTTTCGCACGTTTAATGGACGTACGAACCGCCCGCGATTCTCGAGACTTGCCGGGTCGGTTGAAAATGCACGTGCGGGGTTTTATCGGTACGGGATTCCGTTCAATCCGTTTAAAAAAAAAAAATAAATAAATAACAATAACGACTATAACTAACGCACGTTACAACGGGTAATATCGTCGGCTAGCGCGTACATTTTCGTATTAAATTTTCGATCGGTTCCGAGAATTTCTCGTGATCGGTATGAAAAGTACGATAATTTTAAACCACTTTTGAAATTTTATAACCGTGTAAAACGCGCGTTTAAATACGCAAATGTAATTTAGGCGTCGTGTTTCGTAAATATCATATTGTAAAAAAATACACGTCAATTACGAGTGCAATTTTATCACCGGTTATTCGAGGAAAAAATGAAAATGTTCTTCCTCTTTCCTCTTAATAGGAACACGGTTTATTTTCTGAACGAATAGAAACCGAATATTATGATTCGATGTATTACGGAACGCACGAGTCGTTCAACTGTTGAACGTTCGAAACAAAGCGTTTTAAAAATGTTTTTTCCACCCTGCAGTAGTACGTCGCCGCACGACGGCGGCGACGGTGCGACAGTTACCGCGACGGCACGCGTAATTCGGGTCTCTGCCGAATTTCACCCCCGAAAACGACACTCGGTGCCCCACTCGTTGTTCCCCGGACTCTTGAGCCGGGCTAGCGCACTTGACCGAGTTACCGAAGCAAACGGCTAAACCGAATGCTAAATGCCATCCAATTGCCGTCAACACGTCACCGGTATGGTAAAATTACCAATTGTTCGTTCCTATAACGGCGTGTTCAAGCGGGCCGTTTCTGAAATGTTTGGCCCGGTAGATAGACGAGCGAGCGCTAGTGTAAAATGCCCAATCGGTCGAAAAAATAGATTTTTTTTTTTTCTTTTCGGGGTTACCCTCGCCGGACCCGCGTGTGTAAGTGCGCGCGAGTGTCACGCCGAATTCGGAGTCTACGCGTACCTCCCCACCCCCTCTACACTCGTCCGCACCGAAATACGGACAACACTATAGGATATCGACACCGGGCTATTATGTTGTTCTTTTTCGTCCGCGCGCGCGACTTCGGCCATCGAGACCACGCCGTCCGACAAACCCCGGCCTAGAGTTATCCAAAACTGGCTCTTCCCGGTCCGATCCCGGTTCCGTTTTCACCGCGTCCCATTTTACTCCGTCCTTTTCCGTCTCGTTCCCGGCCGGCCGAGATTGGTTCGTCCGATCCCCGGTTTTCCCCGAACCCCCGGCCCTGCCGGTCGGCGCGGCCGTTCGTTTCGCCCTCGCGCGTCGCGACCGTCCTGTATACGCGACGTCATACTTGTGCGCGCGCGCGGGTAGGCCATAACGAATACGCCGCCGAAAAATCTCATTCAATGTCAGCCGCCCGTGATTCACCATTACCGCCGCGGCAACGCGTATCCGCCGCTACGCGTTATTATTCGTTATTATCGTTGTGCGGCGCGGCGCGGCGCGGTGCGGACGGACATGCGCGCGTACCGCGCGACGCGACGCGCGGAAGAGACGGGTATTATTTCGGTATTCAGGACGGACTCCCACCGTCCCGAGACTCTACCTGTCCGGCGGTTTATACGTATATACGTATTAATGCTATTATTATTATTATTATTGTATTACGCGTCCGAAACGTCGTCGGCGGTGGGACGGCGAGACGCGGAGGGGGCGGACGAGGAGGAAATAATACAACGTATATTTATTATATTATATTTATATTATTATCGCCGCGCGCGTATATCCATTACCACGACGACGACGACGACGACGACGACGACGACGATGTCCGTCTTTACGGAGCTGCAATCGTGATGAGTATATTACGTTACGCGCGCGCCGGACCTTCAACGTAATAACCGCGCCGCCATTAACGGGCCCGTATTTATTATTTTACATTAGGCTGATTGTATTATTATTATTATTATTATTTCACGTATATTTATTGCCGGGCGCGCGGGCACGCCCCGAATACGAACGAAAAAAAAAAACACAAAAAAACAACAGCGGCGAGAACGGGGTGGAGTCGAAATTCCTATTGTGGAAACGACGGAATCCGTCCGGCCCCGCCGGCGGTATAATATTTCATACGTGCACGTGTGGCGTATACGTATACAGACGACCGGAAAAAGAACGCGTGCTTCCGGTCCTATACGTGTATTATAATATTTTCGAATCGTGAATCGACGTTTATCGTTTCGCAATGGGGCGCGGCGGAGGGGTCCGACGGTACCCTTCGAAACTGTGCGCCCGGGCCCGGCGGTTCGGTATCGCGTTTCTGCGACGCGCGGTAGTACAAGTACGGACGAAAAAAAAAAGGTCTTATTCAAAAGGTCTATAAACCAAAAAACGAACGGGACACGCGGACTGATAACGATTTGCCACGGGGAAAGAAAACAAAATATATACACATAACCTTTGGGCGCACAACATCGCAGACAGTGTCATAGCGCGTACGCTCCTCCTGCAGCAGCGTACACGCATGACTTTGGGCATTTAGCGTATTTTCGTATTTTTCGAGTGATCTTAGAGATGCGTGTGTGCGAGCGAGCTATAAATTTGTTTCGGGGAAAAATGAACGAATGTTTATGGTTTTTTTTTTTTTTGTTTCGTACGCTCGAGGCTATTTCACTATCGGAGGCTTCGAAATACACCTCAATGACCGGAACAATTTAAACAGTATCGAATATAATAATAATTTGATATCGATTTCGTTTCGTTTCTATTAGCGTCCGCCGCGCAACTCGGCAAAACGGTAACATCATATCGATAAGGAAATCCCATATAATCGCGTGCGCTAGTGTTTATTTTTATTTGACCGCATCTTCCCCCGAAACGTGAAATTCGAATTTAAGAATATCGCACTATAGTTCCGTCCCGGATCCTAAAAATGGATGTATTAATTCCGTGATTTATTAAGTTTTACGAGTAAACCGTCACTTTTTGCATTTTCTACGCTATTATTGACATAGAACTGTACGACTTCGGTAGCGATTTAATATTATTTAGAAATAAACGCAATACCGTTTGACTTTTAAACTTTCCAGTTGTTATTTGTGCTCACGGCAACGTGTCCGGGATTTATTCGTTTTCGCTGTATTTTAGTTGGCCATACGTATAATGGAAAAAAAAAAAGGTTATCGGGACACGGAACTCAGCGCCGCAGCCATTTATTTTTCTAGTCTTTAGACATTCCGGTACCTTATCGTTTTTAGTGCGCGCTTAAGGCGCTTATAACGAGCTTTTTTTTTACAGGTACAATAACCCCTTCCCTGCCCCCCCTCCAGAGGTTATTACAATTATACCGTCCAGTGTCCACAACGCGCGCGAAGCCGAACAAAACCCCGTAAACTCGTGCGACGCGTTTTTGTTTTTACACCGCGCACAAAACGGAACACGACCGTTTGGCCCCGAAACAAAACCACTCCGCCGATTCACTCACGTGTTCGAACGTACCGCGTACACGCAACGACATTATATCGGAACGATACGCGATCCGTGTAGTAAACAAAAGACAATACGGTCGATACGGTGACCTGTAGGGGAAGGGGAGATAACGTATGCGGACGCGGGCGCGCAGTATATCGTGATAATGAGACGAGTCTCGGGCGATCCGAAATTATTATTCAACGCCACGCGCGTACCCCGGCCGCAGTCGACGAACACACGGGACGACTGAGAAGAAGATAAGAAAAAAAAAGGAGTCTGCCGCCGGGACGCGCGTAAATCGTCGTCGCAACAGTAGCGATGACGGCAGTGACCGTATCGTAACGGTACGACTACGATACTGGCGCAGGTGTTTCCGGTGGGAGGGAGGGAGGAGGGGGACAAAGGTCCGGGGGTATCGGAACGATTTGCCGCGGACAATAGGATATTTTGTCCGAGGACCGCTAATACCACTCGGCGGCGGTGTAACCAAGTTGCCGATACAATGCGGTCACCTGCAGTGGCGTAAATACCGGGCGGGCGAGATGGGCAAACGCCCGCGCGGGCCCGCAACCGGTAAGGGCCCTAGCCGTAACCAACAACCAAGGCGCTATCGGACAGGTGAGGGTCTTTTGGAATGACCACTTTCTATTTCTTTTTTCGGCTTAGCGGTACAGCCTTTGGGAGGAGACCTCGATACGATATGTCGCCTCGGGCATCGGAAGTTCTAGTTACGCCACTGGCGGACACGTATTGAACGGGAAACCAGAAGGTAAGAGACCGACTATGTCGATATTTCCCATACTCGAATTTGATGGTCGATAAACCGTACGAACTTGCGCGAAATAAAAAAGACTGGAAGAGGCTGTACGGAGCGTCGATGGCGCCTTAACGGCCGATAGTAAAAGCTAAAGGAGAACAAGAAGAATGTGTGTCTTTTCCGGCGACGATTCAAATCGAATTATACAGTTAAATCGTAAGTGCTTTAGTGAATTTTTCTAAAAAAAAGTTTTTCAACAAAAGTTCTATACTTTACTGCGGGGAGACGTGTAATTTTGACACTCTGTTTAAGATATAAACCGAACGTTCCCGAAAAAAGAAACACGAACCAGCGGATCTCTTATGTTCCAAAGTCCTGAAATACGCGTAACTTTCTGAAAAATCCAATAGAGCCAGTCGTTTTTTTTTTGAAGCTCTCGACCCTCGAAATACTCTCGTTTCTTACTGGAAAAACTACCGGATAATTCTTTTATCGTTAACACTCAATATTTCGGAAAGTATTAACTTTTTTCGAAATCTGTTTTACAGGCAATTTAAGAAACAAGCAGCTCTACAATTATTTTACATTTGCATTATTTTTTATCGTCCTAATTTTCGGATGTGGCAAAAAAAAAAAAAAAAATTAGTCAAAAACTGTCGATATCCTCGTCGAAATAATGAACACTGGTCGACGATAAAATAACCGCCGGGCGTATGCGATATCGCGTGCATAAACGATAAAAATCGGACTACGAACTCGTTGTTGCGGGACGGCGACGGGACGAGCAGAAAACCCCTCTGCGCACGACCCGAGATCCCGGGAGACGATTATGTTATTACCGCCGTAGCCAGTGGCGGTGGGCAGTTGTGTGAAGCACTTGAGCGTTTTAATACGTCGCGCAAACGGGGAGAAAATATTTCGCCGGCATAACATCCGCACGTACGAGTGTTTTATTAGGTATAACGCGTGTGCATATGCGTGCGACACCGGACCGGACCGGAAAGACGGGCGACCGCGTTTTTCGGCCCGCAGCAGAGTCCGCGGCGCGGCTACGCGCCGTAATACACGAGATAATATTGTACGCTTGGAATATCATATCGTAACGTATAGTAAAAATTATTTATACCCGAATACGTGTCGCGGAAACGATCTCCGAGGACGATAACCCCTCGCGGACGCGCGGGACCAGTTCGCGGACCGAAACACCGGCGTGAAAAACGTCAACCCCGTGAGAAAAAACGCATTGTAACACGCGCGCACGAACACACACACACACACACACACATATATAATATTATAATAAAAAAAGCCCCCGGTCGAATTATGTACAGTGTAATGTACAATATACGCGCGTATATGTATACACACACACACACATACACATATACTGCAGCAGTCTCGGACGCGTATACACAATATAATATTATAAAGACGATAGTGCGCGGTTTATTTCGGTTTTTTTTTTTTTTTTTTTTAACGCCGGCTCGAGATGAGAACGAGATTTATCACACACAACATATTTATACACACGATATTATTATTGTATTACGTACACTGGTGCGCGCGCGGGCATAAAGAACGTGACGACCGTTCCATTAAAAAACAGAGAGCTCTTAGTCGCTGTTTAATATTATATATAGTATTATTACAATATACGATGCGACCCTTCCGGACACACCGTACACATAATACACACACACACACACATATATATATGTGTGAAATGTGTATATTCCGTCATTACGTTTATTATTATTATTACTATTATCGTTATCGTTGCGCGAGAGCCGTGTGTAATTTCACGATGACGTGTCAAAACCGACGGCGGCCAGTCGACCGACGAATTGAAAAACGAAAATGACGAAAAATAATAAAAAAAAAAAAGTAAAATAAAATAAAAACTCGCGCGGGCTTTTAGCGGTAATTGCGGCGCGCGACGATTTTCACTTCGCCCCGGAGTGTGTGGCGGACACGGGAAGAAAAAAAAATTTTTTTTAAAAAAAATCCGCTTCGAAATTCCACGACGACGAACGATTTTTTTTCCGTAATGACGCTGCGGTAATAGAATAATTCTCGCGGCGTTTATAACGACGACGACGAAGGTTTCATGGGAAAAAAATAATATCTCATCGCGCGTACGACCGTATAACGTTTTAGAAACGATTTTCAATCGCGTTTAATTCGAGTTTAATCCGAGTGTGTAGTAATGGCGAGGACGTCATTATAATTTAATAGTTTTATAAAGACGCGTTTTTTTTTTCATTCTCCCCCCCCCCTTCTCTTCGTCACTCCTCCCGTTTACGGTTAGTGTGTGAGAAGAAAGCACGGCGTCACTCGAAGAGCCACGGGGAGCCCGAAAATGTTTTATGGGCAAAAATGTGTCCGTTATTTCGATTGTCGACGGTTTTTCTCAAAGTCTAAAAAATACCGACGACAAACGAAACACGTACCGTGGCCGCGGTTTCATTCCGTCGATTTCTGCATTACCTCGGTACACAAACACGGAATCCGTGGGCAGACGGGTTTGCCGGGAAGCTGAAAATTTCTCGATGCCCCCCCTCCACCCCCGGTTGCCCAACGGGACTACTATTGGTATAGTGATGTGGAAACGACCGAATGGAAACTAATCTCGAACCAGTGGTTTATCCATGATTTCGTATATATAAGGCCCGTATAGGCAAAAGAAAACGTCGCTATTACAAGACCGAAAATCGAGAGTACGGCACGCCGCTTCGGAGGTTGGATTCCGGAGTAAAAATTACGGCCTAAAAATGTTTCTCGGGCGAAACGTTCTCGACGTTATCCATTTGGGTACCGAAAACCGGAATAAAACCCGTATACGGTTTACTGTACACGCGTACACGCAAAACTTGTAAACGTTTTACGATAATGTGCCTACAGATATAATACGACGTTTAAAAAAATAATTGTCTATTTTATCGAAGTCCATTTCGAGACCTACGCGCCACGAGTGTCGAAGCTCTTAAACCTACGCGAACGATTCAAATTGCACGTCTTGTAAGATCCTCTACACACATACGACAATAGTCGATAACTCGATAATAAGAATAATAATAAAAAAAAAAAAATACATATAATAATATGTGATTACAGAGAACGGTGTTTTAAAAGAAAAAAAAAACCGCAAACTCTTTCGTGTTAAATATTCTATAATACGCATTACAACATTACATGTATTGTGTAGACAACAATATTATTTACAGAGAAAATTACCATATTCGTTCGAAATGTTACATCCATATTATTATTACGATTACTTTATTCGTCTGTAAGGGCGGGTCGGCGATTATTTAAATAGATATATTTAAAATTATACAATAGGTGCGCATGTCATGACACGCCGCTCAGAAAAAATCAATTAGGAAACAAATTAAATTGAAATTTTAAAAAAAAATTACGATTTCCTGCACGTATTAGTTATTTATAATACTATCAATTATAATTATTATAAATATTAAAACGCCACGGTTATATTGATCAGACGCGTACAAAATGAAGAAGGTTTTAAAAAAAAGGCTATCGTCGGACCACTTCGAATCCATCGATATAATAATCGAGCCGGTCTTTTGTTTTTTTTTTTTTTACAAAGAGTTGCTATATTCTGCTAGGCGTGTACACCGCAGGGAAAAATTATTACAGTTTCCTCCTCTCCACTACTTCCCCCCCCCTGAAAAAGAATAAATTCGCAGAGAAGCGTTTTTGCGGAAAAGTCAAACTTATCACTTGTTGCTCGGAAAACTTATCAGGCGCGAACTCTACAGCGCACTTGAACTTACACCCGGCCGAGCTTATCGGCCACGTCAATCGTATTTTTCTCTCGAACGCTACGGCACGCATTAAAAAATAAACCTAACCTAACTATGATTTTTTTTTTTTATCGATGCGACATATAATATCGTAGTTATTTACAAGAGAACGTCGCACACACACGCCCTTAAAAATCACACGCGCGACTATGTACGTATATTACGAGTATATCAAAATTTGGGCAGAACGCCTGCAAAATTTGTCGTTTTTTCAATATTATAAAGCGAATGGTCCTGTAAACAAACTTAAACGTTAACAACATTATTGCCGAACGCGTAATAAAACATTACAGAACCGATAGCCGGCTGAAATTTGCAGAGACGTTTGACCTTATCATTTAGGTACAGGTATAATATAATTTGATACGGATAAAATATTTATACCGGATAACCGAGCAAGTGGTTGTAAGTTATAACTATACGTGGACAAAAATTAAAAACAACGAAATACTTTTATACGTATAGGTTAACGCACAATCTGTTCAAAAACCTGTAATTTTGTGGAACCTACAGAGATTACGGAACCAACGGCCAGTTTACAGAACGGTTTTTATGCAACCCGGCATATATGTGCAGCGATGTTTGTACGCCTACAGTTTTTTTTTTTTAGATTTTTTCTTTATAATTTTTATTATCTTTAAGCGCGACGTAAGCATGTTTTAAACAACCGAGATATTCATATTTCGCACGCACCATCGTATACTTCGCTAATGTTCTTATACACCTTTTGGTCCGAATTATTCTGCAGAGGCGGCTTGTACGGGCTTTTTTTCCATTTTTTTTTTTTTTTAACCCGATATTCCAGCGTTTCTCCCCCTGCGAATATGACCGCGTTTATTCTTGCCTAATCGCGTTCGCTTTTATGCTTTATAATATAGTAATAATAGATATAGTTGTTCGCATTAAAGTTCGATTAAAGTATTAAGTAAAGTCGCGCGTACAGTCAATGGGGATATTGTAATTCGTCTCGGCCGCGATTAAAATATCTGCAATTTGTTTCCTATTTCCGGGAAAAAATTCTTCCCCCTCCCGTCCCCGGGCTGACGGATAACCTGGCCACACACGCCCGCGACCGCGACCGCAACACACTACAGCCATGCCGGTATATTTTCTAGAATATGGGGTGGGGAGGTTACGCCACGAGTAAAACTAAATCGGAATCCTCAAATATGGTCGGCCATAATTTCCCCCGTTCGCGCTTATTGTACACGGCGGGAGGGGGGGGGGAAATGGATGAGCCGGTAGAGGCATCGTATTGGAATATTGACATTCCGAAGACGACCATTTACCCTCGCTTATCACTGCCATCGTTGCCTACCTGCACGACCGTTGACCGTGCGACAACGACTTAACAGTTCGAGTATTCACGTGTACGTTTATAGAACGGAATATCGAATAAACCGCGCCGCGTTTCGCCGGGGCCGATTCGGAGACGGGACAAGTAAGATGACATTCCTGCGCGCGGACCGTTTTGTTCCCGAAATACCGACCGGGGGTCGCATTGTTAGTAGAAAAAGAAGGGAAAAAGAAAAAAAACAACAAAGGGCGCCCGCGTTGGTGTTGTTATTATTATGGCGCTGCAGTCTGGATTCCGGGGAGATATACGAGCTGTAACGGAGGGGGAAAAAAAATCGGCTAATGAAATGAATATGAGAAAAAAAAAAAAGAATCCTCTAAGACGGGATACAAAAATACCTGAACGATGATATAATTGTCGTCTTTGACGTTTTTTTTTTTTTTGTTTTTTCCAACTAGCGATTTTTTTTTTTTTTTCATTTCTCAATTATGACGGAGTTATAACGCGCGGTATTACTATAATACGACCGCGGCGGATCATCCACGGCGCTCACCATAAATACATATCTATAAAAATACGACGATTGAACAAAAAACTCGTACCTATATACACGCGCACATTTCAGAATATTGCAGCGCGGCAGCGTCGACCGGAGCGGACAATAATCGCGAGAGTCTGTTCGGCCAACATTATTGTTACCAACGTCGTCGTCCCGGAACCCGGGAAAACGTTTTCGATAACGAAAAAATTATTATTATTCGCGACCGTTCGCCGCGAAATGTCACAATTGCGGCCCAGTGACGTGCGTTTATACCCACCACCGCTCCCCCCCCCCAATTGGCTTAAAAATACGAAAAAATAAATAAATAAATAAGTAATCCAATACCGAGACACGTGTATTTCGGCCGATTTCCGAGGATAAGCTCGATTTATCGATTAGAAATCGGCTTTTTTTTTTCTTTTTTTTCTGAGAAAAAAAACTTTCCGCCTGGCTGCAGCGGCGTTCGAGACGCGAAAAACTCCGTTCTATTATTGTCGGCGGCGCACCGTGGACGGAACACCGGCGTGGTTTTACGACACTATCGGAATTGTCGTTTCGATATTTTGTTTTTTTTTTTCCCCCCTTGCCGCGCGTTTTTTCGAAAACGTTTCTCGTAAACCGCAATAACGCGACGCTGCGACCGTTTTTCGAGTCGAAGTACGCGGACGCAACCGCAGTAACTCGTTTAACGTTTTCAATCGAAACGCGAAACCACGAGAGATTTCCGTGTTGCTCGCGACCAATTATCGACGGTAAACGTTCGGCGAGTCCCGGAAATACGTACACGGACACATTTGTCGCGACCGCACGTTTCGACTCGAAAAGCCGTCGTGTTATGTCGCCTTTTCAACGCGGACCGGGCCGAACGGCCGGGTGAGTGGTTTTTTTTTTTTTTGGTTTTTTCATTAGTAACCGGAGACCGAACCGCGACAACGAACGGTACGGATTCGTCGTGACGTTAATAATATAATACGTTAATGAACGGAACGCGTTTGATTGCGTCCACGGCGATTGTTTTTCGCATCGCATTCGGACGAGGATTGATAAGCGGTTGTCGTTAATAACGTTATATTAATACGCCGAATTATCAGAACGACGGCGATACGTCGGGGGGGGGGGAAACAACAACAAGAACGTAACCGACCGATTATCGATTGGCCGAACGCAATACGCGAACCCGTCGTCAGCCCGGTAACCGCAAATATTATTATTATCGTTATTGTTGTTTACCGCGTCGGACGCGTTTACGGTACGCCCGCCCGTCTGCCGCACGCGCACGCGTACCAAATTCGATATCTGCCGTGTTTTTACCGAGCGTTTCGCGTTTGAAGAAAAAAAAAAAAAAAGCCGCCGCGGTCCGGCCGGCGAGACGCGTCCGCCGGAATCTAATTAACAAACGGGGGCGAAGTCAACGACCGACCGACCGACCGCCGGCCGGCCGGCGGCGGCGGGGACGACGATAAAATCGTCAGCGAATCCCATTATAGGTACGGAGTTCAATCGGGTTAAATTGCCGTCCGTACGGCTCGCGCGCAAATAGCCGTTGCCCTGCCTGCCTGCCTGCCCGCCCGCCCGTACCGTAAATTACGTTACACTCGAACGGCGTCCGTACCGAGTGATCGCCGCCGCCGCCACCATCCCTCCTCCCGGTCCGCAAACGACAGGTACCGATAAAAAGCGCTCGACGGTGTCTGACCTTTACGCATCCTACCCGTACGTATATACTTATATATATATATGTATAGATAAAAACGTGCGATTTAAAGGGCTCGGCGCGACGCGCGAGACGAGCGCGTTTTTCGAAAAACGACCGTTTACGCGTGCGAGCGAAATCAATCTCGTTTTCGCCCGCGTTCGGAGTCCTCGGGATACACGAACGCCGCCGTACGGCGCGTTTTCGCGGGGCCTCGGTAAGACGATTCTTTTTTCTTATCTTTTTCTGTTTCCCGGCTTTTCGCCGGTGCTGACGAATCTTTACAATACATCGTTCATCAAGCTTAGCCCGTTACATATCAATTTAAATGTTTTATTTTCTCTAAAAGCACCGGGCTCCGTGTGGGCACCGGCTTTTTTTTTCGCACCGAGCTGTACAAATGTTACGCTCCGCTTGTTCTCCTCGCGGGACCCATGCCGGGCTAAGGGCCCTGCGGCGGGCCCCGTAGCCGAACTCGGAAACGAGACTTCCAACCCGTACACGTTTGCGCGCCACGGACATTTGTTAGGTAGAACGGGCCCTTCGCGCGCGCGGACGAGTCTCCGACCACTGTTCGGGGCTTGACGGGGCGGTTTTTCAATTACTGTCTGGCGGGCTTATCGCTGCCCGTAATATTATTCGGCGATCGGATCGATCCGGACAATGCGTACGTTCGCGAGCGTGCGTGTGTGCGCGCGCGGTCGCCGGAGGGTGACGAGGGACCGCGGGGACGCGGACGGAAGGGACTGCGGCTTTTACGCGCCGGAGGGGCCGGAAACGGGCAATAAAGTGTCGCCCTTTGAAATAACGCGGCGCGGAGCCCTTCTCTCGCCGCCCGCTCGCCTCAGCGACAGATTCGTAACCGAGGTTCGTCGTCGCCGTCGTGTTGTTGCTGTTGTTACGGACTGTGCCGCGCCGCGGGATCGATAACGAAACGCGGGACGCGCGGCCGCCGCCGGGCTGGCACGCATGCGACGCGACACACGCGCGCGCGGACACACTAACGGCAATAATATAGCAAGCTAAAGAACAGTGCCGCGGCGGGCTTGTAACACTCACCGGAGGTCGGTCGGTCCAGTACGTTGCCGGTGTCGTTGAAATGCGTCCGGAAGTAGTTGGCGGTCCGGTAACACGAGCCCGCGGCAGGATCGGCGGCGGCGGGCGACGCCGCTCGGCCGGCCAGCAGCAAAACGGACAGCGCGACCGCGAACGGCCGACAATCGCGGGCCATAGTAATTTCGCGTGGACGGGCGCGAGTCGTCGTCGGTCGCGTATAATATCGTAAACGAGCGGGCGCGCGCGACGGCGGCGTGTGCACTCGGGGTGGATCGGTGCGGCGGTTCGCGACGAGGGAATTATCGCGGCCCGGCTAGACGCGCGGCGACCGCATGGCCCGTCTTCGGCGACGCGGAGCGAAAACGTCGGCGGATCGCGCGCGGGATACCGTCGGCGGGACGACGATATTCGAATCGTATCGATCGGATTGCCCGGGCGCCGGCCGGTTCTCTTCTGCACGCCCCGGCACGTTTGCGCGTGTATGCAACGGCGTACCGTAGACGACGACGGGAACGGAACGAACACCAGTGAACCGCTCGGCGCGACCGCACAGACACTACTACCACGGTTACACGAATACTGTACCGACGCCCGACGGTATCATGCCGGTCGGCGGCGGCGCTGGCGTTGCGGACCGGGCGGCGGACGATTTCGGCCGCGGCGACGGGACACGAACCTCGTCGAACGCCGAACAGGTAGTCGTCTCGCCGAAAAATCGCCGCGTTCCCGGTCGCGCCGTCCGGCTGATAAATCGAATAAATTACCGCCCGTATCTCTCGTCCGTCCGCACCCCCGACCGCCCCGACCCGTAGATGATATTATTATTATTTCGATAACCGTACCCGCCGCACAACAACAACAACAACAACAATAATGACAATGTCACGTGCGGTATTGATACGTCGCGTCGGTATCCCGCCGAACAATTCATTTCTTTATCAACATCGTCGACTATCCGTGGACGACTTTTTCTTTTTTTTTCTACCAGAAATCTTGCTCCGGCGTATAGAGCGTAGTGCTTTACCCAAAATAAATTTCATCTATCCGTTGGGGGGTCATTTTTTTTTTTTTTTTGATTTGCCAAAGGATTTCAAGTAAAACGGCAAAACACGTCTATACGGCGCGCCGGTCAGGTAGGAGCGCCGCTGCGTTACCGATTTGATTTTTTACAATTTTTTCAAACTAGGTTTTCTACCGGAAATATTGGTTTGATCGAATAACGCCAAAACACCTCTTTTGTTGAATTCCGGATCTGAATCCTCACGAAGAAAGTCGCTTTTCGATTTTTCAAGTGGATTCCACAACAATATGGTAAAACGGACAAAACGCGAAAAACGGTCAGATTTACGGCATTTCTTTGTTTTACATTATTACGGCTTGTATTTTCAACCGTAAATATTGATCCAATAGAACAGATAAGACAAGATACATTTTTCAGTTAGGTAAACGAAATTACCGTTGATCTAAAAATACCAACGTTTACCTCACACCTCCTCCGCTATGTGCTTGCGCCTCACAACTGGGAAACCGTTGAAATATGCGTTATACGTCCCCTGTACTTCTTAATTTAACTCGCGTGTTTTAACGGGATCGAAATGGCCTATGGTGTAGAAGTATGAACGCACACAGTAGACCGTCGATGTATGATGGGGCCTTCTCTAAACACTAAAAAGGTTCTTTAGTGAATTACACTAATATTTAAATGCGTATTGTACTTGCGAATTTACGATAACCATAGCGTCGTAATTTACAATATAACACCATTAATGTATTATTGCAGAGGCAGTGGATAGCGACCAGTGGCGGACGTATCTTAGTTCTGGGGGGAGGGGGTAATTTTTAAATCCACAGAAGTTATGTGATTTATTCCCTCCAATGATTATTTCAGACCTTCATCCCCAGGGGGGTATCGTAAATTTCCAAAATTTCCTATATATATATATAAATTCTTAAGTATTAAGTTGTAGATAATAATATAAAGTGGTGACAATAATTCTAAGGGGGGGGGGACGATCAATCAATCGTTCACCCTCCCACCACCGGATATCTGTCATTGGTAGCGACACGGCGATCGTGTAGTGCCGTGTTGACGTGAGTTATCGCAATTACAGATTATATGGTTTACAGACACTTTGTCGCGGGACAGCTAATCGCTGACATTTCATCGGCTAAAAATTTCATCGGCCCACAAATAATCGCGTAAGACACTTTATCGCGATAGATACTTCATCGTGGCCATTTTTCCGTGCCATAATTCATCGTGTAATTATTTCATCGCGTGAAATATTATTAATTTGGAGGGACACACAGGGACAGGGATGTAATTGTAGAACTGTTTGAAAAATATAATAAAAATCTGAAGATACCTTAAAAGGACTGGCAAATTCAATTTTCACTGCCAGAAACACTAATACTGTATATTATTTGAAAATATTGACTTTGTTTATTATAAAATAACATATTATTTAAGTATATATAAATATTTAAATTTTATAACTCTTAAGTGTTTTTATTAATTATTGTCTTTTTATATAATAAATTTACGTAATTAAATCTATATAATTTTTTATATTTTTTAACCATTTGTACTATACGGAATACGGAGCACGATGAAATGTCGCACAATTAACTGGTATCGCAACGAACTGGTTTCGCGGTGAAGTGACCGCGATGAAGTGGCTGCGCACCATTAAATAACTAATTACAGTGAAAAGTTACAGTTTAATTTACTGATTAGTCATAATTTTTCAGATTACATCAAGTGTTATATTCGTTTGTAGATCCTTAAAAAAGACGGTTACGAGGTATAATGTTGGTATATATAAACTCATTTTTAATATGAAATTTTTAGGCGATAAAGTGGCTGTATGAATACATCATATGAAATGTTGGCGATAAACTGTCGTGCGATACACTGTTCCACGATAAAGTGTCTATAAACCATAAATATTAACACTGATTTGATTTAACTACTTAGCAGTTATAAAAAAATGGAATTTCATAATAATTTAAAAGACGCCGTCATTATTCAGATCATCAATAAGCTTCAAACATTCAAAACAACGGTCCAAAAATAATATATCTCTCTTTTTTACGATGGTCAATCATCAGTCTTTTTCCATGTACCCATGTAAGTGTAAACACATATACTATTGTATTTAAAAATATTTAAATGTTTTCAACTTTTGAAATTCGTATAGAAGTTTTGAATCCTTTGCCATGCGGATTTCTTCAATTGAGTATATCGAACCATTGAACTATAAATCGTATGCACTCAGTTGTTGCTTAGTTGTCTTCAAGTTCTTTTATTTTCAATTTCCTATAAGAATCCCACTAGTAGGATGCGACCGCTATGAAGCACTAGTGTAGTTTTGTGTACCAGGTGTGCCATGGCACACCTGGCACATAGTGCCCGCCCTAAGAGGAGGGGAGGTAAGTGGTGCGGCCGCACCGGGCCCGCAAGTCGCAAATTATGTATTCCGAATACCACTTTATCTATATGTAATTATAAAAAATATTGTCCCAATAGTACGGAAATTACGACCCGTGTAGCCGTGTGGTTTTTTTAAGATACAACCACACGGGTTGTTGGTATACATAGCTAATAAAAATATTAATTAATAAAATATTGTTTGTACCCGAGTAGGAACCTGCTCATCTTGTGTCTAATATAAAAATAAAAATTTGATTTTATATTAGTTTATACATTGGTACGAAATTAGATTTCTAACAGGACCTTAAAGTTTATAAAATTATTTGAAAATAAAGTCCGTTAGAAAATAATATAAATAAATATATATATACTCATATGCATATATATTATGGGGTTCCATATTCCTCAAAATTTTGCACCGGTCCCCGAAATCTATCGGGCCGAAATTACTGGCATGTGAGCACTTAATTTTTTAGATAAATTTTATTTGGTAATTACCCTGTAGATGAATTGTTAGACTTAATAAAAATGCTTGAAAATTTTGATAAAAAGTTCATTGTAAGGTGTACTGAAAGATCAAAAAAAAAAAAAACTAGTTTAATGTAAGTAGGTACTATTTATTTTTTTTACATATAAGTTAAAATCAAATTTTGATGAAAATGGTAAATATTACGGCTTTTCAAAACATGTATAACCGAACTTTGCTCCATTCCTAATAATTAGAAAAAAAAATTTGATCACATACTTGTCATTTTTCGATTGAAATAATATTTCTAGTTGAACATATTAAAATAATTAAACAGGGACGCTCCGTTGCCGTAAATATTAATCAATTTTATTTTTTTGGTTTTTCTCAATTATTTGGAAAACTATTTTGAATATTGAAAAACAACAAAAGATTACCAAGTATTCTGGCTACAAAATCAGATACCTATACTTTATCCTGGATTGTGGGCTATTGTGCAAACATTTTTGATCGCATTTCCATCTTCCTACTTGGTTGAACGTAGATTTAGTGCAGTAACCAATCTACTCACTAAAAAAATACAACAGTTACAAATAACTAATCTTGGGGACTTAAGAATGCTGTTTACGAAAATCGAACCTAATATCAACGAACTTCTAGCAAAACACCAACCACATTCATCTCATTAAGATATTTTTTTTCATTTGTACCAATACATTATATATATACCTATTTATAAACAATACATTTCATTTTTCATTGCATACTTTTGTAACAATATTTTTTTTTAAGGGGGGGCATCTGTCGGATTTTTTTTTTTGGAAGTGGGTGGTAAAGACAAAAAGTTTGGGAAACACTGCTTTAGTATAACACAATGACAGTAACAGTAACATCACGGCGCTCCGTAAACAGCCGTTTTACCTATAATTTTCTAAATGACCTACCTAATGCTCTAATTAGAGAAAATTACTTTTCAGAAAAGGTTCTATAGTTTATACTTCAGGTCTTCAGAGTGAGTTTGCTGATAGAAAAGTTGTTCCCAGACAGAAAAATATGATAAATATAAAAAATATGAGATGATACTGGGGACGAATGCAGCCACTATTGTAGGTGGGGAGTTGGAAAGGTAGGACACATAAGGTTATTTCATTCATTTCTGTAAGCAACGATAAACCATTGCTGATGAAAGACCATTTTGAGAGAAGTTCGGTAATACATAATTTGAAGTGCCGTAATTTTTTACTTAATCTCCAAAACACAACTTTACTATTTAAATAAGTGCTGTTATCATTTTTATCAACAACAATATAATCAATGGGCTGACAGAAAATTTCCCTGATTTTAAATTACCAGCAATTATAGCTAACATTTTGTCAAATTTTTAATATGCAGTATGCACTGGTACAATTGAAACAACGAAATGTGAGCATTCTGTCCATTTTTTAAGTCACTAAATATTAACTGAATTACAACAACTTCGTTTGGTTTTTCCGAATCATTATGAAATCAAAAAAAAGACTTGCGCCACAAGAAACAAGACGTACAACGAAACAAAAAAAGTTTCTTTTTTGGTCATTTTTTGATTAAAGCACTTTTCCCAATAATACACGTTTTGCGTATTAATGTAAAATAATGATATCGTGAAATTGTACGTTTTTCTTACGTTTTCTCCCGATTATTATGAAAACTAATTCAAAAAAGGAAAAAAAATGAACTGCATCATTAAAAACAAGATTAATAATTCAACAAAAAACATCTCTTGTAGTTTTACAATTAGAGCTATATTTGTGCTAGAAAACATGGTGGATACTTATTTAAAGTAACGAAATTGTGAAAAAATCGTATTTTTTTCCCGGTTAATCGTTTTTATTTTAAATACCGTTTCAAAAATCAAAAGATGACATATGTATTTACCAAGTAGATAAAATCGAATTTCAGAAAAGGTGCTACATTTATACACCGGAGAAGTTTTCTAGGACAAAAGCGGTCTACAGTATAAAAAATAAAAATAAAGTACCATTGTAAAAAAATTTAAAAAAAAGAAAAAAAAGTCGTTAAATGTTTTGGAAATTGTACCACTTCTAGGTAAGTTCAATATAAGTATTATATAAAATTATTACCAAGTTTCATGTCTCTAAATGTATTTATAACCGAATTACAGCAAAAAACTCCCAAAAATTAAAATTCCTTAAAAGTTCAAAAGTTTTAGTCATTTTACCGTAGTAAAGTAAATCAGAAAGGCAACAAAAAAGGTATCTTGTGATTTTTCGATTAACCAATTTTTTCTGGTAGAAAACGTCGTCCGTGTTTTTATAAAATAATGAAATCGTGAAATTATACGTTTTCCTACGTTTTTTCCCATCTAAGAACTTTTATTTGAAAAATGGCGTCGAAAATTAAAAAAATGACCTCCTTAAAGTAAATCTGTGTATTTTATACAATAAATATATTATATCATAGCCCATATAATTATTATAAATAATCAACTAAAATACTTAAAAAAAACATCATATATCAGGTAATTTTCAACAAAATGTATAATTATGGCTAATAAGTAGGTACCTAATAATTTATAATATAAATTAATAATAGATTGAATGACAAATACTCAGGTACACAAAAAATGTTGTATACAATTTATAAGAACAAAATAATATTATGTTAGCATGAAATATCTTTGTACTAAAATCAAATCATCCCAATAATAAAATGTTTTCCTATGTCCTTTTTAGCAGTTAGCGAAGTTAGCAGAACTCAGTTGTTTTTATGTGATCATTACACTCATATTAATTATAATTATTTATGTCCGATAATTAAATCACGCATTTTCAGTTTTTTTATTGTTGTCATTATTTAATTTTGGTGCAAAAATGCTGTGTACTTTGTTGTATTCAACAAAATTTTAAAGGACTCACCATTTTTTTTAATATATTTTTAAGCACAGTAATGTAATGAAATTTACTATGTGTAACTGTGACCTTGAATTAGAACGAACAAAAAATAGTGGATTATCATTTGATTTTAGGGTAACATGGTCTATTGTTTTATTAGAGTTTTCATAGTTTTGCAATTTGTAAGATTTTTTAATAGGAAATCAATAATTATAATAATTTGTTTAGTTCTATAAAGATAGAAATATAAATAAAATTATCTTCACCAATATTGCAGGTAAAATGTATTAATATGGTAATTTATTAGGTTTTCTCAATACAAATTCTATCAAATTTCAATAGAACACAATATTAAGTTTTAAAAATTATGAAAAAACAGTAGCTGTAGTCAACTGGTGTATCAAAAATAATTCTGAAATTAAATATTTATAATATAACATAATATAATATAAACTAAATTATTAAAGCAATCTTGTAATTATTGTACTACGAAAAAAAAAAAATTGGTAGAAATTGAAGTAAAAATAAATAATTGGTGTTTTCAATGTCCATGTAGTGATAATAATATTAATTGTAATAGCTTACAATTATTAATTCTGACTCTTCATCTAAAAAACCATACATGTATAGAGACTATTATAAAAAAATTCGTCTTAAAATTTCTGCAGACGAAACAAAATCAGCTCAATAGAATCTAAATTTTATAAAATCAAAAAAAAAAAAAAACCTACGATAAAACTAAAGAAATTACTGAATTCAATTTATACAGATTTTAAAGAAAGAAACCGGTCAATTGAAAATTGTTTAAATGCAATTTTTAATAAATTTAAAAAATATTAAATTTTTTTTTTAATAATTTATAAGTACTAATTTTTTTTACTAATTTATCATTTTGTCAAAATATTAACTTTTAACCATTTTAATTAATTAAACCATTTTTTTAAAAATTACTATCGTTATTGTCTTTTTTTGCTTTGTTTTTTATTCATTGACTTTTTTTACCCGTTTCCAAAAAAATTTAATGAGGGGCTCTATAAATAAATGCATGATAAATTCCGACTTAACAATTTAAAGTATATTTTACTGTTAACTGTAAATCAAATAATGTAGATAGGTACTTAATAATCGTTAAACATGTTGCATTAAAACATTAATTACCAAATATTAAATTAGAACATTAAACAATTGCATTAATTTATATTTGTTTTTCTAACCATACATTTCAGTCAACATACAGTGTTAATAAATATTTTCAAACACATTAATGATATATTTATACGCGAAACACGTGTTTTATTTTTCAGTCGAATGATAAAAGCGTCAGTTCAGTGTATATACTTTACACTATGGCCTGTAAACACACATAAAACACGTAAAGTTCATATTAAATTTATTCATATTACAAAAAATAACATCGCCGAGTGACGAAGAATATGATTTATTTCATCCAATAAACACATTTGTTTTCCTTTTTTTTTATTCTGACATTTTTAATAAAAATAGAGATTATTTTACTGTGCGTTACACATAAATCTATATTTTTCTCGCTATTTTTTGTCACTTATGGCAACTTCATTTGGACTAAATAATTATGAAAACCAGGAATTAGAGTCGTTCTTTAAGCAGTCTGAAATGATAAAAGTCGGACTTAATTTTAAAATATATTGTTTTTGTGAGGAGGCTGTTTTTTAAGCATTGAATGGTTAGGAACTACCTTCGTTGCAATGTCGAAAGTTTTCGGATCACCCTGTGCTAGAAAATAAAATATATTATACAATATTTAATAAGAAAGCAGTGGATCCTAAAATGTGTATACAATGTTGCCTATTTAACTCCTGAAAATGTATTGCTATTGGTTTAATAAGTTGCCTACCCAACACCTAAAATTACATTTTTGAAGTGTTACCGCCAACGTCCAATTTTATATCCATGTTAATTACCTAGCACAAGAAAATGTTATTTTTCAACTTTTCTGTTTATTATATTACCTACCTAACATTCAAAACTAGATTGCTAATGCCAAAACAAATATTTGTGTAATGTGTGTTATTTGTGTGTATTTAATAAAATATTACTGATATGTTATAATTTTGAGTTTTCACAGAGTTTTGCACAATTATTATTTATTAAATTGTATTTTTATTATATTTATGGCTATTTTTGAATATGTTTGTTTTATTTTGTTTTCAAATGTTTTACTAAGTTGTGTTTTTTTTTTTTGTGTCTGTGAGCAACTTTTCTATCAGAAATGTTGCTTCAATTGGAAAACAATAAAAGACCATTTTTGGTTGCATTTTGGATCTAGTTGGAGAGTTAGAGAATCACTTTTTGGTTTTCTAACAAATTTTTATAACAATTGGGAAAACTCGGTGAAACCTACTACCTACAATCTATTGATAGACTCCTACACAATTTTGTGGCCTGAGAATCCTTAATCCGACCACTATGAGCTAAAGTAAAAAATTCTTCAGGTATCTTAGGGTGAAATAACAAATCCAGTGAACAAATTTTTTACCAAATAAATTTTAAATCGAAATTTGTATAGGATGGTAATTTGGGGGAGAGGTAATTTTTGGATTTCCTCAGGGGTTTTCATAATAAAAAGGAAAAACTAAAAAAAAAAAAAAGCTAGGAAAAACGAGAAAATTTACTAAACATATTATATTTAAATTGTAAATACTACGGCCTCTCAATGCAAATGTAAGCGAACTCCGCTTAGAATCGTTTATCAATAGCAATGATTATTCGTAAATAATTTCTTAAAAATATACATTAAATTTCCTTTCTACATTCTCAACAACTCGCCTACAACAGTGGCCTACACATCGTATTGTGCAAAGTATTTCTGTTGATTTTTTTTTTTTATTTATCTCGTTTTATACGGGACATTTTACAACATTTCATTTCGCCAAAATGAACATGTCGTCAATTGTCGATGAATACATAGTTTTAGTTTTTACTAGTCAACTGGGACGAAAGTTGGGACGAATTAGACAACTCTGACGATGAAAATTCCGTTGATAATGGCAAACAACATCAATCAGTATGTATTAGTCGTGATGACGATTTTGATGGTTATTACGATTTTGAAAATATGCCAGTTGTCTTTGCTTTTGAACAAGGTAATCTTGATGTTGAACCACTAGTGTCCGTTGGAGGGTTATAATATAATAATAAATAACACCAAATTGGATATATGAAATTGTAATTTCATGTATATTTTCATCTCTTTAATGTAACTTATTACTTAACGATTATAGCGACATAATTCATCGAGCCACTATCTATCTAACTAGTATAATGGGACCAGACGTACTCTATTTTGATGCATTGCAGTCCTATGTCCTAAACAATAGTGTTAAGTCCATGGAATTGTACTCTTTTTTTTTTTTTTTGAAAATTATAAATAATAAATATAAATATGTAGGAAGCATATATTAATAAAGTTTTGTATTTATTTATTTAAATATTTGCCTTTAAAAATTAAATTAAATATGTATACTTTAGTTACACCTGTGTACTTTAAATTGATTTAAAATTAATTAAATTTCAAAGTATTTTCTTCATCAAGACACAAACCAAATGAGCTGACATTATGATTTCAAATAATTAGTTTTTCTAGCTGATAATAGAAAAAATAATAACAGAGAAATAAAAAAAAAATGAAATAAGTTGTGGGCAAAATGAGTGGAATAGTATACACAATACACATTGGCCAATTTTTTTAAAGGAACGTTTTTTTTATAATCGAGGACCTAAATTTTAAAATGTAATTTTTTTGGATTTTTATATCTGATCGCCATAGATAACACATACTTTTATCATATTATAGGTTAATGTATTAACTGTATTATCAATATTATGACTGACAGCTTTCGGAACGTAATTGTTTTTTACTTACAAATTAGTAAAATAATCAACAAAATATATTATCATGGGAGAATTGAACTTTATTTTATCAAGGTTATGGGTTTTTTTTTTTTTTTTTAATAGGCATTTTAGTTTTTACAAAAAATATAAATAGAGTAAAGTTATTAATAATGAAAAACTATATAAAGAATTCACCTTAACATATAGTTTTTAATTTATCTAATTCTTTATTCTAATTTTTATTTTTCACTCGGTTAGTCGCTTTCAAACATCGATCGACATCCTCTTTTGTTCACACAAAACATCATTCGTATAATTTATAATCTATACCAGCGGTGGGCCAACTTGCGGCTCGCTTCTTATTTACAAAAACCAAAATAAATTGTATTGCATATAGCTGTAGTACAAAGTTTTTAAATATACAAAAAAATATAATAAATAAGTATGAATACAATTAATATTCAGTATAGATTCTATACTGTTCGGGGGTCATACTACCCGATCACACTGGCGGCGTGTCCTTTGCAGAAATCAATAAATTTAAAATCGTAGTCTAAAAATCGTGTTCTTTATTTTATAATATAAATACATAATAATAATAATAATAATAATATATAACTTTACAATAATATTTTATTTGTTTTATCATTATTATTATATTAGCATCATGGATAAACATATAATAATATATTATTTTAAAGACAATTTAAAGTATAATTTTTAAAATTCGCCTACTTAATTAACTATACAAAATCACAGTCATCAAAAATGAAAAAAAAAAAAAAAAACACCACTAAGGCATCGTGAAAACATTCGATTTTGCCACTATAAATCGTTACGGGTATATACCGTATATTATAATTTGTTTCAACCATCCTCTCCCTCACCCCCCCTCCATCCCACGATTAAACACTCACCAAATGACTCGTAAAAATCTTCTACTATATAATTTTTAACATACATATATTATATCAGTAGCGCCGTTGCCAGTAAAAAATGTCTTGGACTCGCGGAGGAAGAGGTTGTTATTTTGCGATCCTCTCGTTTTCTCGATAAAAAAAAAAAAATAATAACAACTTTCCGCGAATTAACAGTTAACACGATTGAAAATTACCTACAGCCGCTATATTATAACGTAATGTTTTAACGGTAAACCACTTTTAATTTTAACGAACAAATAACAATACGTATAGATAATAATATATTATAACGAAGTAAATTTTAAACATAATTTAGGCACTTCACACAAAGAAGCCATCCGAAACAATTTGGAGGAGGAGATCATAATTCTGACCACCCCTAGCTACGCCACTGAATATTTTAATGCTCTATATTGTATCCATAAATAAATATATATATATATAATTTGACGTCGACAAATATAATAGTAAGTATAGTATATTAAGGATACCGTAGGCGGAACCGGATTTAGGGTTTTATGGGGCCCCGCTACCCACATCAGAAAGGGGTGCTGATAGAGTTAAATTTAAATTGTAAAACGAGAATTAAAATCGAAATCTGTAGGCGTTCAAATTCGCGAAGGAACTTAAAGAACCCGCAAAATAGCGAAAGTGATATTATTTTTCGCAGTGGCGTCTCGTAAATTGAACAACGCGGGAGCTTCCGGGACCCTTGTCCATTCTCCCATCCTAAATCCTGCCCCAAAAACTACGGTTCGCGCAAGCCATATATACATATTTATATATATATGGAAGCCCACAAAATAATAAGAATATAAGTAACTTTATCATATTACAAAATTTACGATCGGTAAACGCGTGCACGCGTATAAAATATGTTCTGTAAAATGTCACCGTCGAAATTAGATTTGAAAAAGGAGAAAAAAAGGAATCGGAAATACACAAAAAACCGACAAAACATCCGCGTTTCGTCGGGAGGTTAACGCGCTCGTTTCTACGCAAGCGTGTAAAATTTTTTCAATCGAAAACCGTATTAACGTCGAAATCGGGAAAAAAGAAAACTGTCGTCGGTTTTTTTTTTTTTTTTGATCGTTCGAAAAAAAAAGCTTATACAGGGTATAATGTCCGTAGGTTTGCAAGCGTTACGACCGTCGATTAATTGATAATAGAACAATGTTAACGGTTTATCCGCATGTAATAAATTCTCGCGGAAAGGCGGTAAAAAGAACGAGGGGGGGAGGGTGGGGGGATATTTTTCCGGTGCGGATTTTCCGCCCGGTTTTCCGTCGCTCGTCTCGAATTTCGTCGCATTTACCGCGGTGCGCGGAACGATACGGCGCGGACGAGCCGCCGTCGCCGCGGCGACTTGAGGGATTACGATGAAATAATAGAATAAAAAAGATAAAAAGAATATTAGACAGCGGCGTCGACGGTGAAAAGAGAAAAAGAAAAACCAAACGATGACGATAATAATATTAATTAATTAACGTCGCCTAATTCGAGGGGGGGGGGAGGGGGGATTAATAACGAGCGGTGAAAATATCGTAATAATATCGTGTTGGCATATAATGTCAAGTGCACAATAATATTATCATATTATAGACGAGCACAGTCACGTGGTTAGTTATACGGTACGGCTAAAACGTGCGTAATGCACAGCGTTTTCCTTTTATTCTTTTTATCGCGAGTTTACGCGATATTTATCGAATTACGTATTATTTTTTTTTTTTTTTTTTTTTGTTTTATTATTGATTTATCGTAAACGCCATTGTTCGTATTGTGTTGCTGAATTTACACGCGAAAACGAGAAAGGAAAAAAAAAAAAAAATTTTATCGCGAAAGTGCGTTTAAATAAGCGGTAGGTATACGATTGATTGATTGTTAACATTATTAATTAGACATTGATATAAATCAACAATGTCGATCGCATTAGACCGACAATATAATATACGGTTTTAATATGTTTTGCGGACAAGATGACATTATTAGTATTATCATCATCGCGCCCGGGGTATTGGCGCCGGAGACGGCCGAAAACTAACGCGAACGCAATATTATTATTTTTGTAACGCTATATAATAATAATAATAATAATAATAATATGATCGTCTATAAAAAAAAAAAAAAAAAAAAAAAATCCCCGCAGGCCCGTTTTGAAAAAAAAAAAAAAAGAACCAATATTTTTCACCGTTACACATCTCCGGAAAAACGATTCCGTACCGTATTATTATTATTTTTTTTATTTTTTTTTTTTTTCCTAACGAAATATACGAGGCGTCATATTACAATAATAATTAAATCACGTACGCATTATGATAATAGGTACCACCCTAAATGAAACAAGCCGAGTAAATCCAAGAACAAAGTTTCGCTTAACAACAAAATTTGATAATAATAATTAATAATAATTAATAAAATATAACTTAACGAGAGAGGGCGCGTTTTCAAAATAATAATAATATCCTCGTGACCGGGGCGGCCAGCGAACACGCCGCGGCCGTTATCAAGAACGCGGCGGACACCCGAGTCGGCGTGACGGCGGCGGCGGCGCTCGACGGGTCTTTGGCCTTGGTCGGCGGGTCCGTGTTGACACCCGTGCCCGGACTCGGCGCCGAATTGTCAGTCGGTTGGCCACCTGCGGAGAAAATGATAAAAAAAATAAAAAAATAAATAAAACACGAAAACGAGCAAACGATAGGTACACGCGTATTATACAACAGTCGATGCATGTAAATACGCAATAATATTAATGTGTGCTCGGGGCCGGTTGATTACACGCGCGACCGTTGGAACTATAATAAGACCGGGACGTTCGCGATAAATTTGTCGTACTTAAATACTACAATGTTCGCGTTCTTTTTTTTTTTTTTTACGTCGCACAAGGTATAAAATATTGATTCTCGTCCCTCCCCCCTCCCCCCACCCCCAGACAAAAATGGCTGTAACCGCGGGCCAGAACGTATTATTAATAACAAGTGTACCCATTGTACGGTTTTCGTACACGTCCGTTTTGTCGGTCATCGAAAAAATGACTATATCGAAATTACGAGACCGTAACGACAAGTCGTTTTTTTTTTTTTTTTTTTATATATACGAAAAAATAAATAAAATTGTGTTTTGCGTATTCTGACGTTTTCGGATGGTTAGGGGCACGTTTCGAAGATTCGGTTTTTAGGAAACGTTTTTCAGAAATGTTCAACTCGACGAACTGAAAAGTACTAAATGATACCAACAAGATTTATAACTATTATTATTCGTCACATTTTTATTGGTTTGACAAAAAAAAACAACAGCTATAGTTAATACCAAATCGTGTGTTTCATTTTGTCTACAGTATTTTGCTCCGGACATCATAAGATTTTTAGACTGTGGGTAAATGCGTATTCGGTACACATAAACGGTACCTTATGATAAAAACGTTAAACGCGCGGACTTTATAATACTGACACACTGACACTGAAGAAAAAGTTTCAAAAAAAAAAAAAAAATGATAATTAACAAAATATCCTCACCGTTGGGGTCGACGGCACCTGGCAGCTGCGTGGTGATCGGATTCTCGCCGGAACCATAGCCGGAACTGTATTCGTCCGCGTTGTCGTCGTCTCTCCAACCGGTCCGACTGGATCCGTCTCCGCTCCCTTCGCCCGATCCTTCCGCCTCGTCGGCCATCAACGAATCCGATTGTGGACCGGCCGTCAACTGGTTCAACACCGTCTACGGAACATTTCAATTTTAACATTTTTTTTTTTTTTTTTTTTTTTTTTTACACGTTTATTACAATATATTGTAAAATAACCGAAGATGAAAGTGATTCTGCCACTTGGTACGCGAGATGGCACAGGCAAATAAAGCGTTTCGCGGGATAAAAAATCGTCTATTGACCACAATATATAAATAGCGCATGACCGCGCTTTTAGAGACAAAATGATAGGCTATCAACCGCGTTGGGCAAAAAGCGTCGTAGAAGAGGACGGAGAAGGACATACATATTAAAAGAGACAAAGACGGAGTAGACGAAACGACGCATGACGGGTACGGATAGTCACGAGGATTTAAAGGAGTTTTAGTTACGAAAGGCGTGAGGTCTGCACCAAACCGATCTAATGGTTGAACACGAGAGGAATTTACGTCATAATCCTTGGAATATTTTAATGTTTATTAGACGTCTACAAAACGTTGGCGTATTCGTCTCACCTGTCTGATGTGTCTAAGCTTGTCGATCACTTCGGCCACTGCGTTGTCCTGAGTGTTGATGGACGACGTCCAGTCGAATTCCGGGTTGTACATTTGCGCGCTCAACAACGGTCCGACTACGTTGTCCGTGTACCTGTTCAAAAAAAAAAAATATATATATATTAAAATAAACCGCTCGAATCAATAAAATGCATTAATTATTTGTCATAATATTACAAATTCCCGGTCGGGTTGTAACTTTTACGGGTGGGAAATTGGTTGTGACGCCCTGTGTATATGTCAGCCCCACGCTGACGAGTTTACCGGAAACGTAATCGGAGACTCGCAGATTGTGTAGGTTGGCGATGGCGACGGCTGTGGCCTTCGTTCGTTGCTAAGTCGATGGTCTCGTGTATTTGGCCAAAGACCATGCGCTAATCACACGGATACGAGTAACATGACGCAATTTAAGCGGATCGTTGTGGTAAAGTATATAAAACCAGTGATAAACGTTAACCGCATGATTATTTCAAAGGCGCGGTATTTTATGTGGAAGAGAGATAGCATGTAAATATGATAATAGTTATCACTCGTATTATACGACTAGTCTTAAATGACAATTGACGTGATTGACGGTCTAAATTTCAAACATGTTTGGATTTCATTATTCACACAATTTGATTGTCAGTCATTGTCATTCGTGCATCTCGTATATACATTATACACGATCAGTCATGAATGTCAATCACATTGATTGCTTTTCAAAATTGACCGTGTTTCGTGTATGGGGGGGGGAAGGCTTTAACGAAAATATGATAATTGAATTCACCATAAGTGCACTTTGTCTCAAACTAGAATACACCGGCTACCGACCAATTTCCGTTCGTTCCCGCGCATCTGCTATAGTAACCGGTCTGCTAGTGGTCGCATAGTAAGGGAAACATCAAGCGGTTGTGTTAGCCGTGATGCGCGAACCCGGTGTATTCTAGTTTGAGACAGAGTATAAATATACATTAAGATTTGGAATTTCGTTAGCACCTGAAAATATTGAAGGGCAAGAAAATTTAACGCATATTTAACCCATAAATATGTACGGCAAATCCGGGAAAAAGAACTCGTTACCGGTCTATTATCACAACATGGATACGCTATTAATTAAAAACCTAGGATCCCTTGTTCCGCATTTAACTGAACCATACAGATCCTGTAAGTAGTGACAGAAAGCTGTTAATCGTCTGCTATTCATTTAAAGACTAAAGTATAACCGCATACGCAATTTTACAAATAACCTATGTTTATTCTATTATTTACCTAACTGAATTAGGGTCTAGCGACTTTAAATTTTTTGGCAACGGGTTCATGTCAATCTCCTTGTTGTTAATAGTCGATTTTAAGCAAATCGATATTTTCATTTTTACTATTAAAGAAAAAGAAACGACGTAACAAAGAATAAACGTCGCTAATTATTATTATTTAAGATTTAAATCTATATTTCGTGTTGTTACCACCGTGGTCCGTTCCACATACTTTATCGTATTCGATACTAATCGATTCAGTTCAAGAATACCAATTATTGCGCGTCGCATACGATTAAAATTAGTCGTCATAGTCGATAAAATCGATGACTTAACGCGTTCGAGAAATCAATCGCACAATATCAATAGTCGGCCCCCGGTAGACTGTCGTCTCGGATTGATATTGTCATAGTCTACTAGTGTGGTTTAACAATAATGATACGGTTAAACGTCACTTACTCTCCGACAGACCGCCCGTTCCAGCATTCGGACGACGTGTAGTTGGCGCACAGTGACTGCGCCATGCCGGAGAACAGTCCGCGCACTCTGACCATCGTCTCGGGGTCGGAGAACTTTGAGAGTTTGGAGGTCAACAGCGCGGAGCTCAGGTCCTCTTCCTCGACGTTCCACACCTCTTGGCTTTCCGGCGTCTTGGGCGCCTCCGAAGACACGGCGGATGTTCGGGCGTTCCATTTTGCCGGGCCGCAAAAGTATTTCACCTATATTGACAGAACAGACAAGGAAAAACGATAACGTGTAAGTATGTTTGTGATATTTCCCTCGTGACTAAACAATAGAGCATTTGTGGTTTTGATAATTACGAATGTCATTAGACTATAAAGCGATGTAAACATTGTTCGTAATACCTGAAGTACAGTCCACGTTAAAGCGGGCAAAGAATATATTGTGGTCAAAAATTAAAAACAAGAGTATACGCGCTCAAAATATTAATCGAAAACGATTCAACCGATAATATTATATACTGTAAGCATTTAATTTTATCGTACAATATTGACTTTTGGTCTTAATTATACTTATTTTATCGTAATTATTTAATGTATTTCCACGGTAAGCGTCATGCGAATAATAATAATCAAAAACTGGATTTCGCCGAACTATCCTAGATTGAAAACAGAAAGCGTTGCTATAACAAAGGCCGTAATAAAGAGAGTAGATGAGTGGTATCAAATTAATAATTTAGGTTAACCAGGGCCGGATCAAGGCATTTGCGCCTCGAGGCATATATTCTGTACAGTGATCGAAATACAAAAAAAAAAAAAAATCATTTCTTAATAAAATCACGCCCGTTAAATCTCGCGCCCGGGACAAATGCTCCGTCCGCTCCCTCTTTAATACAGCGAGAGAATTCCGGAGAATAACGAATACCCTGTATGGTCAGTACGTATATCGAAAAAAATAACACGCCAACACCGCTTGGGTATCTATCGGTTTTAAAACGATTCAAGAGTTCTAATATCAAATTTAAAATTGCTTTTTTTTTGTCTATTTCAATAGTTTAAAACAGAAACGGCAATTTTTTTCGTTCTGTTTTTATTTTTTAACGCTTATTTCAGCACTTCCAAGGATTGATAATCTTTTTAAATGCCTATAATGAATGTTTTAAAGGGCGTTTTGGTTGATTTTAAGTGCTGTATGTCCCGAACCCATGGTAATAATATCACGAACCGGGTGAGCGTACCTATGCACATAGATATATAAATACACTCTCGAAACGTTTTGGATTACTGATGAGTTTCTCTTCGCGTGTTGTTGTTGTACGCGTATAAACAATTCGCGTGATTTTAGGACTGTACACGCTATTTGTACAGTTGGGTTTAATGTTTATAGTAACCGTCAACATCGTGGTGGTCGAAGTGACGAGGGGCGGACAAACGCTGCAAAGGGTCTCTGCAGAGCGTATAGTTATACTTATACACACACACACACACACACATATATATAGATTGAAAAACGAAAAAACAAAACAAACAGTATTTAATGAAAAGTATCGATATTTACTTTGTGATTTTGATTTGTTTTGTTTTATTTTGGTTAGGATTCACCGTGTGGGTTACAAGAATGTGTCGAGAATGTTATCTACGGATAAATTTATATGAATAATAATTTCTAATGTTTTATCTTATTTAGGTCGATAGTGTTTCTATAGTTATCTAATGCCAATCTGGGACAAAATAAAAACGTATCGGGATCGTATTTTCGTCAGCAAAGTATATACTATCCTACCTTCACGACTTCTCCCCTATAACAACGACCCACCCACCGTGCGAAGTATGTCCGTCTATTTTAGAGTTTATTTTTGAGCGTATCATGACATTTTTGCAGCGTATCAGCATATTTTTTTAAAGCACACAAATCATAACTCTTGTTAGCATTGTTGTAGCGGCGAACAGGCGGGCGGCTCGATAAGCGACTGTCTGAAGAGATTTACATAAAACCAATAACTAAAACCGAAATTTGATCGTACCAGTAATATCACCGGGGGCGGTGGTGGTGGTATAGTATTATAAAATACGAATATCGTTTCGAAAAGTTCCGCAGAAGAAGTTCGCGTCAAATTATCGTCGCGTCGCGTCGGGATAAAGATATTTTTACGCCGAAACGGTCTCGCCAAACGATTGGGTTCGTCTACGCGACTTTCAAAATATCATATATTATATATATATACACGAAACGACGAAAAAGAAATCGAAACTTTTATTGTTCTTTGCGAATGTCACGTCTGTAGTAAAGTCGTCGCCAAAGGAGACCGGTGGGGGGGGAGTGGAGGGGCAGAGGGCTTCTTTTATTTCCGTTTCTCCCCGCAGAGAGTTTATCGCCGAAGTTTTTTCCTATATAAGACGGACAAATAAAAAGTTGGCTAAAACATTGTCGATTGTCAACGGTACGACGAACAAAAAAAAAAAAAAAAACGGTTACCGTCCTCACCACCCCGCGCGAAATACTTCGCAGCTGCAGTCTCGTTCCGTACCCGTCTCGGTTTCTCGAGATTAAAATACAATATTATAATGTCTCACAATTCTCTGTAGGCAAAGACGGGCAAATTACACTTAAGACCGAATACAAGACGTTACGAAAATAATTACTCTAATTGTACTGTAAATGGTTTGAGAAGTTCTGTGCTAAACATTATACAATAAAAATATAATAAAAAAAAAAAAAGTAGCAGTCGACGGTCAAAAAGTGAAAACGGATAAAAATTATTCCGAAGAACAGAGTGAAAAATTGAAACGAATATATATAACTATATGGACCAATTCAAGTATTTAACACGAATCCGTACGCGAACGAAATCTCGCGGAGAAGGGGCGGCTGCCTTCTCCAACACAACAATACGTGTTACCGTCTGCTCCGCGCGCACGTTTATGATGCGTACCCAGTACGACGGCGACGTGAGCGATTCCGCGGTTTCCCGATCGCCCGCAACGGTTTCATCCGCGCGCGCGCTACGCGTCCCCGTATGCGCGAGCGACGGACGGGGCGATAAATTGCGGAGTTTTATCGACCGGCCGACGGCGCGCGCGGCAAATTAATTTTGGCTTACGGGGGTAAACGCGTGACGGGCCCCGGCAACACGTCTGGCCGCAACGCGTTTTTCTACGTCGTGACGTGCGCGCCGCGTCGCTCCCGTGTTCGGAAACGGAATTGTTATTCGATTTTGACCGGCGGGTACTCTGGGCGTGATTCGTTCCGACAAACGAAAATACGCCGCTTCCACAGGAGGATTCCGGACACGTTTACGCGCCGGTGCGCGCCGGCAAAAAAGAAGCGCCGAAAAACGCGCGCACCGCCTGTGCGCGACGTTGCGAAAATATCACCGGGTTCGGGTGGCGTGCGACCTCCGCACGTCCCCGACCCCGACATCGTCCACGTCGTCCACACGCCACGTGCGCGCGTCCCATCACACGCGTGAGAATGTGTAGACGGACGGCGGAGTCACTGTCTCTCCGCCCGAAACGCGAACCGCGGACACCCGCGGCCCCGGCCGGAGGTACGTGCGCGCGCGTTAAGCCCCCCCTCCCCCCGGATGAAATTTATCAATTTTCGTCTTGTACGCCGCGCGTCACTATTACAATACGTATGGGGTACACCCCCCACCCCACTCCCTCCCCCCAATCACGGTACTATTAATAATAATATACTACGCCTTTCTACGCGCGAGACGAGGAACGCGATAAAACACAATATAAATTATTATACTCGTGTGTGTGTGTGTGTGTGTACATACAGTGTAATGTGCGAGTATTATAAATAATATTATAATGTATGCGCGGTCTATAGATCACGGAGGGAAGATTGCAGCGCGTAGCGTGGGAGGCCGGAGACGAACTCGGTCGTATCGGTAAGCGGGGAGGGCAGGACTCGGAGGAGAGCGGCACCGTGTGCGTGTGTGTATATTGTATTATGTATTATATACGATCATTGTTGCGCCGTAGTTCTTTGACGGTCGCGGATTCCGTGCCGATGACGGTCTTCTTTTATCATTATTATTATTATTATTATTCCATGGTTTTTTTTTTTTTTTTTTACCTCTGTGGCGCTGCCGAAGTAACGGCGTGTGTGTGAAGCGACGGCGGCGTCGGTAGTTGTGTACCCGGGGTGTAGGCGAACGGCCGGGAGGGGGTAGCGGAGACTGCGCGTGCACGGGAAGGAGAGAAATACCTCGTGACTAAAAAAAAAAAAAAAAAAAAAAAAAAAAAGAAACAATGAAACGAAGACGACGGCGCGACCGTTGCGACCGCGGCGGAGGGAGGGCAGAGAAGATTATATTATAGAAAAAAAAACCGAGCATGTAGTTGAAAAAAAACAAAAAAAAAACAAAACGGATAACAATGAAACGGACGGGGTCTCCGACATGTCTGAACGGGTCGGCGCACACACGAGCGGGTTCACTTCGAAAAGACGCCGTGTCGCCGCCGCCTCCGGGCAACGTGCGGCGACCCGGACGGCGGCGCGGCGTACATAATAGCGTAATAATCGAGCGATCGCGAGCGAGAAACACAATATGATTGCGTTCGGGGCGCCGCCGCCGCCGCCGCCGCCGTTCGACGGTGATGACGGTAATAATAATATTCTCAATGAACACGGGACGCGACGGACCGCGGTGCGCTCGGCCGGCCGAATCGACGGTTGACGCGCGCAGGGTACGGCAGCGCGCCGCGGTTACCGGCGGCGCGCGTCTACGCGAGAGACGCGGTCGGTGTTCCCGTAACTCGCAATCGGCGAGTTTCAATCCTCACCCCTCGCCGCGGAACGTGTCGCGCGCGCGCGGTAAAATATCGTCCGGCACGGGCCCTCGGGGCGGCGGGCGTACGGCCGGCCGCGTGCCCCCGGCCATCCGGTCGGGTGGCGCGGCCCAGGGAATTCCGGGTCTTCAACGGCGCGTCAACGTTACACGACGCATCGGCCGGTCAAATTGTTCCGTGTTCGTGCGAACGGACTGTTTTAACGACAAACAACGCGTTGCGCGTAACATTGACGTAACGCCGGTTCCGTTTTTCGATCTCGCGGATTCGATCGGGCAAATCAATATCAACGACGACGTCTCTGTAAACGCCACCATCCCGACGTGAAAATCCGCCGAGCGGGACTGTTAAATTCCCTCGATGGTGGGGGAGAAAAACCGCCGGTCTGTTTATTTTGTAACACGTACCGCGTACCTCTAACGCCGGCGCTGTAGAGAGAACGGGATCGCGTATTAAAACGCGTGGGCCCATTTCGGTACTGTTTTTTTTTTTTTTTTTGTGTGAAACATTTTGCTTTTCCACCATTACGGGTTGAATATTATAATATTCAATTCACTTGCCGACCAGCCGATAAACCGACATCGGCGGTTTCCGAATTAACGCCGTTCGGTTCGATTTAATTAACAGATCGTAATAAAAATACGACTTGTGGGATTCGCATAATTTTATCTCGCATATTAATTATTATTAATGTTTATGTTTTTTTTTTTTTTCGTGTGAAACATTTTGCTTTTCCACCATTACGGGTTGAATATTATAATATTCAATTAATTCTGTTATAAAAATATTTTCCGAGCGCTAACCGACAATCATCGTAGTACAAAGATAAGATATACGACTGGCGAATTTGAGGATTTTATTTATTATTATATTTTTTTTTTTTTTAAATTAGTCTCCGATGGCCAGTGCGTAGTCGTAGCGGTTGGCGGGTTATCGCCGACTATTATTTTCTAGCCGTGAGCCAGCACGTTATTCTCGTCTCTCGTATACATTATAATATTATTATTAAAATAATAAATTATAGGCGAGGGGTTTTTTACCCGTTTTTTTTGCGGGTTTTTTTTTTTTGCCGTACAGTTGCTCCCGCCTCGCCGATTATACGAACGAGCGAACGATGTTTTTATTATTTATCGCGCGCGAGGTGCAATAAAAATAAAAAAAAATAAAAAACAAAAAAATGTAAAAAAAAAAAAAAAATAGGTATTTTTAAGCGTACGCGCGTTCGAGAAAATGACGTTTGCACGGATGTAGAACGTTCCCGGATGCGTCCACATCATAAAAACACTCGCACAAGTACCTAAATAAACCTGTAATAATATATTATGTATCGCGTGTAAACGTCGACTCGAATCAGTGTCACTGCAGCAGTGCAGTGTGTACGCGGGATAACAAAGTACGCGAATGGAGGTTCATAAAGAGTTTTTCGGAAAAAAAAAAATAATAATAATAATAAAAAATATAGTAGACCTCGATTGAAATTATATAGAGTAAAAACGAGAGAAAAAAACATAATGATATTGACAAAAAAAAAAAAAAAATACCCCGAAAAAGCAAAAATAATATATTATACAAACGTTACGACGGCGCGGCGGCGTACAAAAAACCATTACAATAACATATAACACACAATACGTAATCATATTGTTACGTTAAATGCATTTGGAAAAATGTCTCTTCCCCACTGCGCCGAGAGTTGTTACGGCAATAACGACGAGCCCGACAACAAAAACTACACCGTACACAAGCCATACACAATAATAATAATAATAATAGTGATATAAATTGTAAATTCGAACGCGGAACAATGAAATGAAGAAAAAAAAATTAAAAAAAAAAAAAAATAATAAAAAATATTCTTCGAAAGGTAGGACGTCCGGCCGTAACCTAACCTAACCCAACAATAATCGAAAAACGATAACCTACATCGTATTATTATTATATAATACCGCGTTATTATACGCGTTATCAAGCGACCTATTTTCTATTAAGGAAAAAAAAAAAAAAATCGAGAAAAAAAAGTGAATCCATTCCGAGACATTTATTATATGCGCGGACGCGATTCGGTGTTGGATACGTAGAAGAAAAAAAAAACAACACCGTTCCCCCGACAGAGATTGATTTGGGTCTCTGCGATGTCCTTTGTTGTCGCGCCCGTTGTTTCGGACTTATTGGACGATTTTTCTTTTCTTTTTTTCCCCTTTCTCGGCCGTCCCGGAGATTTTCGCCGTGACAATAATTATTGGGCGCGCGCGCGCGTTAAGTACGGTTCCCTAGCCGATGGCGCAGATACGGCCGTTATACTATCGTGAACGTATCATCACACTATTTTATTACCGTCCGTGATATTGTAATGTGCACGGATTCGAGGACGGCAAACCCCCCACCCTCCTCCCACCGCACGACCGTTAACCGTAAATTATAATGTCCTCTGCGACAATAGTGATTCCGTCGCGCGATATTGAAATATACAGGCCGAAATCGACCGTGAACGGTAATGTTCCGAAACCCCGAAACGGTTTGCCAATATTTCCGTCGTCGTCGTTCAAGCAAAGCCTACAGCGGTTTGTCCGGTCGAATTCGGATCCGAACGTCTAAAATTTGACCATAATAAATAGTCCACGAACACGGTGTATTATGTGTCCACGCGTTTTACCGACTATCCGGATCGACGTTTCTCGTCGGTTCTTATTCGCCGCGATTTGAATTCACGTCGATTAATACTATTGATGATTTGGGAAAACTGTCGCAATTCATTTGCGACATTGAATTGATATTCCATCGCACCTACTGTCATAGTCCAATTACCGAGCAATACACGCAAAAACAACGCTTACGCGAACCAAGTAAAACTGGTTTAATTTTGATTTTAGAGTAGCTATTGTGAAATTTATAGACGAGAACAGTATTCGCTTAGGGATCTCTTAGGCGTTTTTTGAATTATGAACTATTAAATAAACTAAAAAAAAAAAAATGAAAGGTTTCTTTGGTTTTTATATCGAGTTGTATACTTTAGAATAATACAAAAACTCAATGAGGTTCTTCCCAAAATATTCTACTATATAAATTGCGTAAAAGGCCACTCCCAGCATTATTTTTTGCATTTTGCTCGGCAGTTGGAGCGAGAAAGTAGATGCGGGCGTGCTCTTAAGAAGTAAAACATGCTTGTAATTTGAAGCTGTCCAACTCTCAAATGCATAATTTTTTTTTTTTTTTTTTTGAAAACGATTATTAATTGTAATTAGTTTTCATTCGGTTTCCACTATTTTGTATGACAATTTTATCATCGAAAAGTTTCCCGTATTATGTTTATCGTATATGACATACATGCATAATATCTATTGTAATATAAGTATTTTCATCGGAGGAAAAGTGTAAAATTTCTATACCGAATTTAATTCATCGAATCCAGCGGTGTAGTCGTACATTCTTTTTAATGAGTATACGCAACGGCCAGTAGCGTAACCATATAGAACTCGTAATGCCCGCGATGGCGAAATATTGTAGATTAGAGTTTATAAAAGGCCGGTAAGCAAAACAATAGGTCACTGTTTTTGTACATCGTTGAATCATTGTGGTAACACGCGTCGATTACGATAATAATTAATAATAAACAAGACGTACACGCGCGAATAATAACGAAGTTTACGCGTTTCTGTGGACATGTACCCGCGTACATTTCAAAAAGTTTTGATGATACGCACAAATCAAGAAGTAACGAACCGCGTGTACGCTCGACTACGCCACTGGCGCCCGGATTGTTAGTTTAGCAATTTCGGATGACGAGGTAAATATCGTAATTATTCGATCTAGTTGAAACTAATAACATCACGATAATTAATATTCGATCGTGTTAGTTATTTGCGTAAAATATACTCGAAGTACGCGCATTCAAATACTGATTTTCGTTTAAAAGACAATAATATTATTGACATTTTCTTCTCAGTCTCTTAGTATTTAATTGCGCACAGCTGTATGCTTGGCTCTTGAATTGCATAATAATAATAATAATAATAATAGTACCTGGGTAAATAGCCAAGTACAAAAATGTACTTACGAAAGTATACAATATGAGGAATTTATTCAAATGATTGAAAAAAAAAAAAACGCACATAAATATTATATAATAGTACTGCTGCTGCAGTATTGTCAAATGTAAATTTTAAGATGTGTTTAAAAATAATTGCCTCGTGGGTTTTTTTTTTTTTTTTAACCAAGTACCTTGTAAATAATACGCTATAGTCGGTCGACAAAAACCACTTATAAAACATAAGAACATAAATTGACATTATAACCGGGCAAACACGTATAATTTACATTTAATTTTCGAATTAGTCATTTTCTGCGAACGGTTTTTTATCATTTATTTTTCGGTTGCAACGACCTTGGGCGTATAACTTATAGGTATCTAATACTAATAATGGAATTTCGAATTACAACAATCGCGTGTTGTTGCATAAACGACATCCCGTCTTTTTATTAAATATAAAAAAAAAAAAAACCACAACCTACGACGTATAGATATTATTATCATTATTATCAACGGCTGCTGCGGGATCTCGTCTTCAAAATTCAAATTTCGTCGGCAAAATACCCGCAGCAAAATCTATGCAAATCATTATTAAAAAAAAAAAAAAAAAAAACTACACGCGTATACCGAATTTATGCAACAAGGAGGGGGGGGGGGGG
>CABPRJ010002369.1:1004037-1025015 GCA_902439185.1 Cinara cedri
ATAAACGACATCCCGTCTTTTTATTAAATATAAAAAAAAAAAAAAAAACTACACGCGTATACCGAATTTATGCAACAAGGAGGGGGGGGGAGATTTTTTAAATCGAGTTAAAACTCGTTTCGATCGTCCGATTGTGTACACATAATAACAATACTTGAGTATATGACGTCATGCATCCAAATCTGTGTCATTATAACGTGGTTCTTGACGAGTTTCACGTATATCTGTAATAATCCAAATGACGGCGCGAATCATTAGGCAATCGGCACTCACCTCGATTGTTTTTAACAATATACTTTAGTCTTTCGTATAATTAGGTGTTTTCCGAAATTCGGCGATGTTAAATCAAAATGATATTTATTCCGAAAAATTCAACATTTTGATACTTCACTGTTCAACGTTGCCAACTATATTTCCATCGCGGATAAAACGTTCGATTTTACCGATTTTTCTGATTGTTAAATTTTCTTATCAGTTCTTATTTGCCGCGAAAAAAATGTTGCCAAGGTGTCTATATTATTTTTTTCGATAGTATACAGGAAAAAACCCGCGCGATCATAATATAACCGTGTTCCATTATCCAAGGCGATTTCAATATTTTGGCATCCAACAACATTCTGACAGATTTATCGACAAATTGAATTTTGAATTTATTACACCGTAGACGGTTTTTTATTTTCGTAAAATTATGTAGATTTAGTATTGTATTTACAAAACCTCGCCTTTTTTTTTGTTCTAAACAGCACAAATAACATATTATCAAATCAATCATTTAACAATGCAACTTTATGTGACACGCAGGCGTCATGGCCGTCACTGCAGGCAGTGTAATTTTATATCGGTTACATTTTCACAACTAATCCAGCATAGATATCCGGCGAGATTGAAAGCTAAGTGGCTGTACTTTGTTGACTAATTCCATTATTAACTATACTATGCAGTGATTTGTATAGAATCATTACACCTATTTTTACGCGGAAATCGATACAATACTCGGTACCGGATCCTCTAATAGACGTTCTTTTTTTTTTTTTTATAATTTTAATTCATCTGTTATTACAAACAATACAACATGAGATGCGTGATAATAAAGAAGAAGAACAAATAAAATAATGATACGATGGGTTTGTATTGAATATTGTCGCCAAATACCTATCGATAAAATAAACAGACAATAATTATAGGACACGAATACGTAAATGGGTTAATGCGGGGGGAAAAAAAGTTCGAGGGGGAATACGACAACCTCATCCGGTCATCGTGACCGCGTCCCTGAACCGATATGTAATTGGCCGATAAATTTTATATGCTACACCGTTCGATATAAACGGAACGTCGATATATGTTATTATTTTTGGATTTTTTTTTCTTTTTCGCGACTGACCTATCCATACGTTCGAAAATCATTCTGTACACTTTACTCACGTAAGTTATAAATAATATATTATACTCGGCGGGCAGAAATTGTACATTTATAGAAGCCTGGAGATCGTGCTGCATATTATGCCAACGTAGGCGTTGGATTTACGAGCACGTCACCGTCACCGTCGTCGTCGTCGGTTTCCATTTCGATATATTTCACGAAAAACCACTCCGGGACAATAAAAATCGCTTACGTACACGTGTACTATATTAGGTTATGTGCATAACCGATATTATACGACCGTAAATCAAAATCCGGTTATTCGACGAAACTATGCCGCGACTACACACCGAGCGTGGGTCGCGAACTTTCGGGATGTGCCGTAATAACAGAGCACTGCCCGCACGTCGCACCTCGGGCCGCCGACGAAGTTGTACAGGGCGATACACTGCGTATATAGATTATTGACCGTTGGTTTGACACGCGTATATTTATTACTCAAATATATATTATACAGTTCGGTAAGTCTACGAAAAAAAAAAAAAATATATATATATATACACACACATACCAATAACGAGTTTGAAACTTTAAAAACTGTATTAAATATAGGCAATCAATTTGTCCGTGTGCCGCGGCGGTAACGGCAATTTCGATTTCGAATGCAAGCTCGTGTGCAGTGTGTGTGTGTGTGTGTGTGTGTGTGCGTGTGCGTGTGTGCGTGCTGCCGTACGTTTCTTGCCAAAAATTCTTAATCGAAGGAAAACGTAGTGTTTCCACGATAGTTACTTTAATAATGAAATTATATTGTCTCGCTCGTTGCGGTTGTATCGTCGCGGGAGACCGGCGAATACGGGGAAAATAAAATTAGCAAAAATAACAAAAGCAAAAACAGAAAAGAATTAGTTGTAGACGAGTGAACGGAAATAAATAAAGGCCGATACGACTGCAGATGGACGTGGTAATGTTGTAGGAGGAAAGTCGGAAGGGATATGATACAATAACGTATGGTAGTATTTAATTTATATCCGTATACGCAACGATATACTGTTAATAACGAAAAACGATTCTGAGCGGAGTAGTTTTAGTCGCAGTTTTTTCCTCGTAGTCGATATAACCAAGAAATTGACAAACATTATAAACCAACAATTGTCAGTTCATCCGATTTATTAAGAAAACTACAAGGGAGAGGAGGGAAATGACCTCCTCAAGAAATATTTATTTTTTTTTTAAACTAACCTAACCTAATCTATGTTATTATTTTAATATTTAGTAAGTAAATCTATTCGCGCGAGTACATTAACTGCGCGTATAATAAATTATCAGTGGCGTGCGAATATGTATAATAAATATTATTGCGATAACATGTAATATAATTTGAAAGACGTCGACGCCCGCAAGTAACGAAATTATAATATTATTATGTATTACGTTTTCAAAACTTTATAAGTGGATTTACGATTAAAATGCGCTTAGCGAATAATATTCAAATCGTATTCACCAAAAAAATAAAATTATATAGAACGTGCACGAAATATTATTATTTAAGTGAACGGAAATTCTTTTTCTTCCTCTTGAAAATAAACAAAAATATATAAATAAAAAAACACCCGTGATCACAGCAGAACTCCGTGACTTTAGAGTCGATTTTCCCTTCCATTTATTTTGTATACCTAAAATAAAATGTTTTATTTAATAATACAGTAATACACTGTTTATACTAAAACAATTATACTACTTTCTTAAAAAATTATGAAATTTTGGCACAGTAATGAAGGGGGGGGGGTGAATTTGAAACCCCAAAGGTACGTATACAATAATAATATCGTGCGATTACAACAAACTATTCTCCTTGGTTTCATTTGCAGGATGTGGTGTCACAAGCTCCCCCCAAAACAACATAATTTGTTTAAATTCATCGTATTGAAATTCAAACCAACTTGAGGTCCACCAATAAAACAACACAAATGTGTCAACGTTTATTTGTTCCAGTGGGGGCCACAAAGTATCCAAAAGTAGCGGGAAAAAAAAGATAAAATATCGTACCTATCTGTCTGTCTGTCCATATAAATATAAACCACGATCTTGATGAAAATTGGCACAAGAGACATTTTTTGTTACATTTTGTTCCTCGTTGGTACTTTAAAAAATTAATTTTTTTAAATTCTCATTAATATTCAAGATAATGAGGAAAAACTGGTTTTTAAGTTAAACAAGATTAAGTAAAAGATTAAAATAAAGTTGTTAATGACAACCGTTTTTATTCATTTTTTGTTATTATTAAGTTTTATTATTTTAAACTTTTTTAAACAATCGTTGACGTGAACACGCACATTATTGGATTATTTATATTATTCCTTTTATTTTAGATTTTTTATTCAGTTAAAATCGTTTTCGTTAACAGTGGATTAACAATGTTGCTTACAGAAATTAATTAAATAACTTTGTGTATCCCGCCTTCCCGACTACTCATCTAAAACAGTGGCCGCACCCGTCCAAAATATATTAGCTCATTTTTGATATTTTATTATTAAGAAAAAAAATTTATTTCGGTTGATTTATCGGTTACCTTAGTAACATTAATAGAAAAAAAACTCTTACCTAAGTTTTACCTTCATATTTGGTTGTCGCAGACAAGGGAGTAGTATCATTTTTAAAAATAAATTATCGGTCGACAACTGTGGTAGGGATAAGGGAGGAAACGTTAAATATAACTTTTTTAATTGGTTTCTATTTTTCGAAGGATTGAACCCAGAAAATGCCGCGGGTAGCATAAACAATATACAGTGCAAATCAGTTTCGTTTTTTTCACGGAAAATTTGACAAAAAATAACGATTGTATATTAAATATTTAAATATCATAACATATTAACGTCCGGTTTTTCGTATACTCTATTATAATATTATAATATTTAGGAAATTTCCATTTTTTTATGTTACGAAATAAACACCCACTATATTATGTATAATGTGTACCGCGTAAAAAATGTAAAACAATAAACGATTTTAGTACCCATCAAAAAGACTTTTTAAGTGTACCGACAGATTTCGGTAATAGCTGATAATATAAAAGACGTTACGAAACGAACAAAGGTCACGCGAATATTAATATCGTGGGTATCTGAAAATATTGACAGTTTTGATGCATTTTGGGATTATCCACCTACAGCGGCGTTCCTACTAATAATTAATTAATTATATTCACGGCGATTTCCATTAAAATTTACGAAGGATCCCGCGCGAAATGTCACGTCCGTAATTCAATTTACATAATGTAATAATAGTATTATAATATTATTGTTTTGGCCGTATTGATATTATGTTTCCATTACGGTACGTCCTTTGCCGTTCCGTACTTATTTGATTCGAGTTGAATGAAGTAAATGTTATTTTTTTTTTTTTTTTACGAACGTTAACAGTGATTCGATTCGTATTGTCAAAAATATCTAAAATATCAATAAATCCGTTTTAAATACAGAAGGTTATGGGCACTATATGTTATTATGGTCTATGTTTGAAAAT
The DNA here is from genome assembly GCA_902439185.1 of Cinara cedri. Classification (NCBI taxonomy): domain Eukaryota; kingdom Metazoa; phylum Arthropoda; class Insecta; order Hemiptera; family Aphididae; genus Cinara; species Cinara cedri. The sequence continues at coordinate 1,008,923 of CABPRJ010002369.1, forward strand.
ATAAATATTAGACGGCTCGAAAATATAAAATATATATTTGGTTGTATCTATAAGTAAACCATACGGCATGCAGTCAACATTCGCATTATTTGATTTTTTTTTTTTTTTTTCAATAAAATTTTTTAACTATATCAAAACATTCAACATGAACGCGAACACGATTGTGCTGCGGGTTGGCGAGGGTTTGGTGACCGCGTCGATGGCCACCGGGATAACCGTTCTGGTGTATTTATTCGTGATGCCCGCACATTCGCGGGTCTTTCGGCTAGTCGCCGACAAATGGTGGCGTTTCGCGAAAAATTCCGCACCCTATGTGTTTTCATTCGTGATGTGCTGGTTGCTGTCACTGCTGCTCAAAAACAAAATCGTGTCCCTCGGGCTGGTCGCGAATTTACCGTCCAAAAATTATTATTTGGCGACCAAGTGCGCGCTGAACGTCTTCGCGTTTGGCACCAAGTGGTTGCTGTACAGGGCGAGGTCCTTATTCTTGAAGGCGTTACTGTTCGCGTGCAATATAATTCTCATGGCCACGATCAACGCGATGTGCAACATAAAATACACACGGCAGACGATACACGTCTCACTGATATTGTTTCTTTTGCTGATCACACTTATACTGGTAAGAACTATAGATAATCGAAGAGCATGCTGGTTACGTTTAATTAAGGCATGGTATCAACCATCAATGATAACCAAAACGTAATTCTCCAACTACAGGCCACCTGGTGGTAACCGAAATGAAAAAATTCGGAAAATAATATTATTTATTACTTCCATTAAAACTTAAATTGCGTATAACATGTTTGATAATTTTATTTGTCTGAAAAATAACTCATTGTGATAGCAAAAAACGTACAGAAATTTATAATATAAAAATAACACAAGTTTTAAAATAATAATAATGAAAACAATTATTAGGTACATTATCGGTACTTAAATAAACTTAATTGTGTGTACTTAGATTTATAATTTTTGATTGTTCATTAATTTTTCTATTACATAGTATTAGATTACAATAGTAAAAACAATCGGTACAAATCAGATTGATAATGATATTGTTTATCATAAACTAGTATCTATAACCGCATATAACTATTATGACAATCAGTAGATTCTTCATTCACAGTGTACCGTGTATAATAGGCATGAGGATATCCTATCCATGTATATATTATTATCTATAGTAAAAACTACTGCTACAGGCGACCATAGGTACTTTTATTTACTTATTAGATTTTCTTTTGTTATTTTAACAGATAGCACCAGAAAACGCATACCGAAATTTCGTGGTCTTTACCATAAGGGGACAACAGCTCACGTGGAAGAGGTTTTCCACGGCTTACGGGATCTTGGCCAGTATATGCAAATTTTGTCACAACTTTTCAGCCGATTTATACGGTGCACTGCTAGTAGTGTTCGTTGTACACATCCAATTGATTATTTTGTGCATCACATACTTTTCAGACGGACAACAGATATTGCAGAACATCACCGGCCGGGGGAGCTACAACCCGATCGTCGACTCGTTAGATATATTTTTCATGATGGATAGTATAATGTTACAGATAAACGAGTACATTCTCAATTAAAAAAATCGAGGACAGGACGTATATGAAGGTGGCCCTCCGATATCGACCAAACTAAACCGGACCGATTGTAAGACCTTTATTTATAAGTATTTTTAAGTTGTTTTTCGGAATGTATAAGTTGATCCTAACTGAGATATTTTTCTCTTCTTCTTTTGCCCTAGATATTTTTCATCAGCCCTCCCACCCCTTTCCCCATAACGACTAAATCGATTTGGTCATTATAGGAGGAGGGGGGCGATAAAAAATATTTATGGCTGTACATATCGCAGTTAAGACTAACTAGAAAATTCTAAAAACTAACTTACAAATAAAGCTATTTACTTACAATTGATCCGGTTCGACTTAGTCGACATGGGGGAGGGGGGCACCAACTTCACACACGTTGACAGGAATCATACGTCACACAAAATTATATTATTAGTTTTGCCTTTTAACCTATTAAAAGTTTTTAATTTATATAGTTATAAATTATTACTGACATAAATGCATTTAATGATAAGTGCATACTACAAAAACAATTAAACCCTTTTTTTCATCGATAATTCGCAAGGCGCGGTAACAGTCGATGACGAGTGACGTCACGACTTATGGACATTTTTAAATTTTGGTTGTACAAATTTCAAAAAGGTTGCTAAATATTGGTAGTTACGGAGTCGGGAACTAACTTCATGGACGTCATAATGCCTGAATTTCGAACTTAGTCGATTAATTTCGATAAAACTTACCAAATAGAAACTTCTGGGTTTATTGTATAAAACTATAGTATTAAAATCAAAATATCAAGTTAGTAGTTTTTCCCATGCATACTGACACTTAACCTAAATTAACCTCGTGTTGGGAACTTTCTGTTAGGTAGTTAGGGTGTTTGTCGGCCATGTGACCCAGCCGACATACAGTCTCGGGAATTGGATCACGTTATGCACGACTCGCTGTCGTCAGACTGCTAACGGCACTCAATCCTAATTTTTCGTGATTGAGGACATCCTGAGCCGAAAAGAGTAAAATAAAAAAACAAGGGAGGTAGAAGCCAGGTAAAATCGGCTGGCAGGTTCCATGAAGTGGGCCGAGAAGACTATAGCGCGTTTATGCCCGCGCATCCCTCTGACAATTATATTATTTAAGTGTGTATTTATATTTATGTGATTCTCCACCACGAAAGGGAATACGGGATTTGTACAGATAATTTTATCTTAAATAATAAACGATGGCAGAAGTGGGATGAAAATAGTGAAAACAGATTCCTGCTGTGATTTAAATTGCAAAAAAAAAAATAAGATCAAGTATTGAACTATAATTATAATGAAAATTGAAAAACAATAACATTATTAATTTTGACACATTCGAATATTAGTTGTATGCAATTTGCAACAATTTAACAACATTATTATAGCTAACGTTTTAGTTTGATATGAAAGCTTTAAAATGTTGGTCCAAGATCAAATAACATAATAATTTAAATTTACTACATTTTTCGTCAATGCAAAACATACGTTGAAGCAGATTAATGTCCTAGTATGTATAAAACATGAAACGAATTAGAAAAAAAAAAAAAACTAACGCTACTAATAGTGTAATAGTCTAATATTAATAGACTTATAGTCTCTGCATTGTACAATAGTACAACAATAATAATTATACGTATCTGTACTATATAATACTATAAAGTTTCTGGCACGGGTCTAGGAAATAAAACGCATCATGGTTTTTATTCTAGTTTTAAAGTCATAAACGGCATTTCTTTTTTTTTAGAGAGAAAAATGTCTGATTTTTGATAAAATTGTTTTCTTCAATAAAATATAACTGTACCTATACTATATTATATCGAAAGCATATAATATTAATATTATTTACTTACATATATTTTTATGCAAACCATATATTATTAATATGCACGATTAGTGCGACGTCATTTTATGTGATGACAATATCCTTATCAATATAGTGGGATATTATTATTTATGTCTGTGGTTGGATTCCAATCAAACAAATAATAGTATACATATAAATAAGAAGTTAAGTAACAATAAATTTATTTTATTTTGCATTTTAATTACTCATATTTTAATATAATATACGAGCATTTAAAAATTATGATGTATGTTTTTTACAGGGTTATTAAACTGTTTGAATCCAAATGATCTAATTATGACTGATAAAAAACTAGCTGATAAGGTGAGGCATAGACACTAACTATGCGTATATATCTATTTAAAATAATTGTACATCATAATTTGTTCGGAATTATCATTTGTATGCATTCAAAAATATGATCAGCTCGTAAAATACCACATATATTCAATCATTTCGGACACTTGAAATTTTGCAGAATCATAAAGAGAAACTAATTATCTTGATTGGACATATACAATTAATTTATTTTAAAGTTATTAGATTCGGAGCATAGCTAGTTTACTATGATGTATATTTTGCTACAAAGTATAGCGTATAGTACCTTTTCTGAAAGAAAATTTTGTTTAGTTGGTGCACTAAAGTTGTCATTTTTTTTTATTTTACAAGGGGTTTTCGAAATAATTGGGAAAAACACGAATGAAAATCTGCTTCCAGTATCAGCTCTTTTTTTATATTACATTTGGCATTTAAGTCGTCGATGTACATAGGTAGAATTACATTTTTTTTTTCTATGAAAATTAGATATATGCTGCATTATAATGTCATGTGAAAACTGGTAAATTGCAACAGTGGCAATTGCCGACTTATAAAAATCATTTCAATATTTCATTTTTTGTATTTTTTTTTCTCACTCAAAATCACTATGTCTTACAAATGTCAATAACCGCTTTATGTATACAACCGCAATTTAAATACAAATTATATTATAGAATATAGTGTTTTATGTTAATGCTAATAATAATATTGTCATCGTAAATTTATATGTATTTCGATTAATATTTTACGAAATTATATTATTAAAGTCGAACAATTGTACAATATATATATATATAGAGAGAGAGAGAGAGAGAAAACTACTGGAAACTACTTAATATGGATAATAATAATAATATTATCGTGTTCAAAACTTCAAATGCGCATTAAAATATATTTTATAAAACATTTCTGCATAGTAACGGGTCACTTAAATTATGAAAAAAAAAAAAAAAAAAAAAATTAATAACATTGTAATATTATTTCGCCGTGCGTACAACACGACAGCAGCCGTATCGAACATGTTCATAATAATAATATTTGATTTTTATTTGATTATCCTGACGAAATAAGCTGCTTAATAACATAAAATCGCGATAATTTACGATAATATTTCATTAATTTTATATCTCGTATAATAATAATGATGCGTGTGTCACTTTTTAAGGAGGGAATTTGGAAAGGAGGATGTATCGAGTGATTTATTTTTTATCTATACGCAACGATCAGCCATTGCTAACGAAAAACAATTCCGAACACAGTTTATTAGTCGTTTTTTCTCTTGTTGACGAGGTAACCCAGAAATCGACAAAAATTTCCCGGTTTTTACCAAGTATTACAAAAAGAATTATTACAAGAAAAATCTGCGAGAAATGGCCTCCTCAATGTATCAAACCAGAAAAAAAAATGTTACAAAATATATTGCTATAAAGTTTTAAATAACAAATAGCTTGTTCCACTATTTGATAGAAAAATAGTTTGCAGACTAAAAAAAAAAAAAAAATAAACACATCGCAGTAAAACCAAACTGAATTCATTTCGCTTAGAATTCAAATCGAGATTTCGTGTTACCCAGATAATATCGGTAACAAATAATACGATATCTGATATTATTATTTCGATCAAATATTTTTAATAATTTTAAATTCGATCGAGCCGCCGCGTTTCGTTTTCTGTATGTACAAATATATAGGCACTGTTTTCACATATCTGAACATCGTAAACACGCAGTTTAAAGTTGTACGATTTTCTACACGCGTTTTAAATCTGATAATATTATAACCCGTTATAGGTGTACGACTAAACCTACGACAATAATTTAATATTATCCGTTATATTGGCTGGTGTGTATCCGCAGGATTTTCTTCGAAACCTACGCACACGGCTGGCCGCAGTGATGTTTGTTTAGTCATCGGCCCACGGAGGTTTTTTTTTCCGTATACAGTACCTAATGGCAAACACACGACCAGACGGAGGAGAAAAATAATACGAAATCGTTAAGCATTGTGTAAGACGAGGGAGGGGGGGCTGAAAGAGGGAACCGTAATAATATTATAACAATACATATATATATATATATAGTTTCCTATGACACGGAAGAGTTTCCGATATCGTTTCGCTATGTATACAAACGTTTGTAAATTTCGAATGTTGTACAATTTTACACCTATATTATAGTATGTCGTAAAATATATATCGAAAACGATCGCTATCGACGGCATCGTCGGTCAACGAAAATACCTCCCGCGAAAGTGCGAACACACGTTTGAATTCGTTTAGGAGAACGGACGATCGTGATGTAGGGAACGGAATTTCGTTTTAAATTGCTAATTAAAAACGCTAATTGTATTCGTTAGAACAGGCTATAATAAATTTTCAAAATTTGATAAGAAATGTCCCAGGTTTATGGATCTTTCGTATTTACACCGGGGTTCGCGGCGGATAAACGGCGAATAAAATGCACGTATGTATATATATTTCATATACCGTCGTCGCGCGTATCTATATAAAATGCTCGTAAAATATTCGGGAGGAAAAAAAAAAAAAAAAAAAACACCAAACGAAACAAAAACGACGACGGCGCGGAGCACCGGACGATTGCGTGTAGTCAACCCCCCCGCCCGGAAAGTCATCGACGTATGTGTACGCCGTCATATTATTAGTATATGTTATTATAATATTATAACCGTGTCCATAACCTATAATAATACTATTATTACCGTGTATACCTCATACCTATACGAGATTGCGGATCACAATAGTCCGCGAAACGGAGACAAAGAGGAAGCGGCGGCGGTGCGGTTGTGAAACGTACCGGGACGATAAAGCAAACGACCGACACCGCGCGCAGACGTCCGGTGCGTACAGAATACCGAGAAAAATAATAACAATCATATTATGCACAGGTACCTAACCTGCACATAATAATAGCATTCCGGCAATACACGTTTTTAAAAACGGTCGAAAATGCGACGGAATTCACTGCCCGTCGAGAAGAATGTCCGCGGCGGTTTTGGCCGTGTGAAACGGTCGCTCGTCGTTTACGCGCGTCTCTAAATGGAAAATAAAAAATTTTGTTTTCGCTCGGTAACTTGCGATTTCGCGTTCGCCGGGGAAAACTTTTCGCCGCCGTCCTATTTAAACGCCAACACGATAAATGGCGTTTATAAAATACGATTCAATATATATAAAATGTATATATATGAATAAAAAAAAACCCGAAAATAACATTATGAAATCGAACGACGACGGAACCGGCTGACGCGAAACGACTGAATTTTTTATTTTATTGGAAAGTGTCGTGATGGTTACGACTGCCTATAATATTACAAGTTTACGCGACGCGTAAAAACGTCTAATCCGGATCGCATCGATACGGAACAGGATAACACGAACAAATAATTACTATGCATGCGTCGTTCCTGTCACAGACGTTTTATACAATTCCGGACGTCATATTAAAATTATCCTAACCCGGACACAGGTTGGTTGTCGGAAAAATGATAAGACGCCCGGTACGATTATTTTGTTGATTGGTCGTGTTGCCGACATAATATATACGCTTATCATAGCATACATGCACTGTTGGTTTGATTTATACGTAAATAATGGTGAACGGGAAAAAATACCAAGGAAAATAAGAGCAACGATTTTAACATTTTAAATACATTAATTACTTATGAAATTTAAAAAAATTTTTGATTTTTTAGTTATTCAAAATTACGTGAACAAAAGTATTTTCAAAATAATAAATGGTTGCAATATTATATCTTCGTTCATTGAAATTACCTATGAAGACCTTTTTATACTTTAATGCTATTATTTGAGTAAACCAAATTTAGTCTGTCAAAAGTCACTAATGTGTCAAATGTTCTAGTGTTATAATAAATCATTTTTTTTTTTTTTGTAATAATCAATTATTAAATTCAAAATTTTAAAATTGTTCTTTTTTTCGGGATTAGACGATAATATGCTTTTGTCTTATAATTTTATGTCATTTTCGAAATAGCCGATACTTAAATTTTATGTATTCGCTAAATTATATTAAAATTAATTTGCATGCGAAATAAGTATATTATTAACATTATTAACGAGCGTGCGCATTGAAATCTGACTGTAATAACATATAATGTATACAAAACATTGGTAAGTACCAAACTCTCGAGCAGGTACTTAATACACATACACCTCGTCTAATTCGCGTTAATGGCGATTTGTTCGCGGCACACGATTCTGGATTATATAGACACGCAGTCCGCATACATACCCCCCTCCCCCGTAATTATACTTAACGGCCCGAAGCACAATTATTCGCTCTGCGGATTCAAAACGACCGTCGTAATACAAGTTCGTATATTAAACATCGATCTATTTGCAAATACACCTACCAGCCATTGCTCGCGCGATAACCGGAATCGTGTATAATATAATATTCATGTGCGTGTACAATATAATATATATAGGGGACCAAAAAAAAAAAGAAGCCTTATCAAAAAAAAAAAAAAAAAAAAAAACAACGGGCTCTCAAATTTTCACCTGCGATTAATCGCGCGAAATCCGGAAAAAAATCCGCACAGAAACCTTAAAACAATACGATGCGTGCAGCAATATTATTATAACGATCCCTCCCGGCACCGTATTTACAGACCCTATGCGAGCACGGCGCAATCCGAAACGTATAAATGAGTTACGGTTTCAAGAGTTTTATAAGAGGTTTTTAGGAGTTTCACAAAACTGCATAACTTATACTTGTTGGTCCGGGCCCGATACTGCTTCAGGGAAGTTATAGTACAAACCTCAAACCTATAAATGCCATATTCAATAGAAAACCACGGGGGTTATTTATAAAAACGGCGTCGTTTGGGCCGAACTCGGTCATGATCTGTAAACACGCGAACCGGCGACTGTATTCAAGTTGCGGTTTTTTTCTTTTTTCTTTATTTAATTTGACATCGCGCGATTAATTTCGAGGGGCCCGGAATCGCAGCAACAAACGATATTATAATATTTTCGAAAAATCGATACTCGCGTCAAAACTCGTTTTCGCGTACTTATTACTACTTATTAGTACTAATTTACTTGTTCGTTATTTTAACACGATTTACAAATTGAATTGAATAGTATATTTAGTAACGCGGCAAATAGTCAATGCGAACTTGCAGTAACATTGACAAAAACCGTACCGACATTTATTTATCTCGCGTCTTTGGCATTATACCAAAATTATTTTATTTTATAGGATGCTTTAAAAGGTCAGACCCTTGACCATTTTATATTATCCGCACCGGACATAACCTCTGTGTATGTATTATTTTTATTTATTTTTTTTTGTTGCCCCTGCATTTTAAACATAATTATGCGCCTACGGTGGATTTTTTCATAGTTCACCAATAAAAACGCGTATACAGCTTATGGAAATAATATCAAACAATTTAAATTGGTGTATGGAATTAGCAATATTTTATTTTGTTTTCTATTTGTAATTTATTTCAACGTACAAATTCGCCGCATTATGTCAACTTCTTTCTGAGGCAGCAAATACTCGTGATTTTTTTATTTAAAAAATAACATCCGAGCGATTCGTACAGTCACTATAATCAACGATGAGGATACGAATATTTTAAATTTCCATTTTAATCGTGATACAATAATCTACACTGCACGTGCTCCGCGTACAATCGATTATATTGTATTATACCATTAAGGTTTTATAGTATTATACAGTCGTAATGTACAAACCATGATTCTTGTATTATAATAAAATATAACATGTTATTATACGTAGAGTTGGGAAAAAAATTAGTCTAATAAGTACCTAATAATACGAGTAAAAGAAGCGTATAGACGCCTATACGCGCTACACGTCTGCTGCAACAATAAAGGTCCGTATATCACGATTCGGGTCGGTTCTTCGTTCTTCATCGCTTACGAAAAAGGTCGTATCTCTTCACGTCCAAAAAGATTAGATTGGAAGTCGGAAAATGTGAGGAAAGTACGATCTTTTTCGTTGCATTTGGCATCACTAAAACCCGAATTGATGACTCATCGCCGTCTTACATAGTATGACTTAAGCAACAAAGTTGCTTTCGGCAGAACCGATTATAATGTGGCTGTAAATTTTAATATCAGCGTGAACTGACTTTATTTTATTAAAATTAAAGGGGAAAAAATTATCTGCCAAGCGAAATATTGTCGCCTATATTCTACAACCGTACGTACAATTTGATCAAATAAGATTATTATCGATATTGATAATGTTCCCGACAATGTTTCGTAGTTTTTTTCTTGTTAAACTCGTGGTTACACTTAAAACCACATAAAACGATTGCACCACTTATATCTAAACCTTGTATCCAATAATACATCATGACGATAGAATTGAAATTAGTGTTTTGTTTTTCTAAAATGTTTTTTGATTATCGTATAAAACTACAAAAAATTAAGATACGCACTATAAGCGGTATAAGAGACGACATATCGTAGTTGTATGTGTGCAATATCGCAAATTAAAAAGTTTATATCTCTATGGAAAATTAAAATATCGAAAAAAAACCAGTGTATACATACAGATAATATTCTCTTTTTTAAGTTTGATAACAGGTCAATTTACCGTGTCGTGTATTTGTCAAGATAGAAACTAAATGTACAAAATCCGTCGGGGTTTTATTATCGCAGTAATATCATTACGTATTTACATTACGTTAAGTGAAAAAATTCGCGGTCATCCGGGACTGTTGAACTTGTCGAAGGGCTTTCGCATCGACTATTATCTTATTTGAGCGGGCACTCCCGGGGGACGAATTTATACGTATACGAATCTATAGATGTACGCGATGAGTACGAAACGGTCTCGTTTTTTTGGCACGGCGGTTGGAATTTTTTTTCCCGCACTCGCGACAGATTTATAGGGAAGCCAGACACCCGCTGTATATACTCGTATAGTGTTCTTCACTCGGGTTCTAATAAGAAATTTCCTGTTGCCAATGATACGCATACGGGCCTTCTTGTCGTTCGTTCGGTTTGTTTTTTTTTTCTATGCCCGGTAAAAATAAACTGACTGCACGGTGACATTCCATTCGGAGGTACACGCTAAAAATGCATCGTCCACCGAGCCGCCGCCGTGCATATTATAATAATCTCTCGCCACACGTATTATTGTATGTTTAATACCTATAGAATCTGTATAAATCCTCATAATATTATTACATTCTTAACCACATATATTATATACTATTAATTTTCTATACATGTATATAAGTTAGGCTGTATACCTATACGTCTTGTGCCGGTTCGCAATTTTAATTAAAAACCGTTCTATAAAATGAATAAATGATGTTATCAACCTAGAATCGATAATTTGTTGAACTGATTTCGGTCCTGTGAAATTTGCAGATCCTTTTTAAGTCTCGTTATCTGATCGTGTGAGCATTTAATTTCGTTATCATCATGCAGAAACGTAATTTAATTACGTGTTTGGTATATACGAAATATATGCATACGAATAATCACTGATGACAAAAAAGTAAAACGGTGATAGGCATGGATAACATTTACATTGACTGGATATAACTATATATATATTTATATTAAAATTCTTCCACGGAACGCAATAATTTGTTCAATAAAGGTAATTTTACAGAACCGATATAGATTATCAAACTGTCAGTTAACACAACTGCTTTTGCGCGACCTGGCATTTAAAAACAATAACGAAACATTATAGATCACAGAAATATAGTAGGTATATTATTCATAAACGATTTCCGATGTCCCCCGTATAATAAATTAAAACTAGGCAAACAAAAATAAAATAATAATAACTGAGTTAATATGTTAAAGTTGAATTTGTGTAACTTTAAGTGGAATTTCACATTTTCAAGAATATAATAATTATTAACAGTTACGTTCAAAGTTATTGTTATACAATTATATTTAAGTGTGTACAATCATAAATGTATTTTGAACTTAAGTATTTGTATACTTGAATAGACTTATCGTCATAAATATAATATTCGAGTAGCATAAAGGTATTCACGTAAAAACGTGTAATTTTCGTTGAAAAATAAACACAACATAGAAGAACATGAACAAAAACATAGATAACCTAACCTTAAATCGATTTACTAATAGAGATAATGTTAAGTTATTATTGACTGATAAGCCATTTTCTAACATTGTATTTTTTTGCTTTTACTGGTTAAAAGTTATCAAACAAATGTACTTATATCTTAATTTTAAATAATTGTTTTAACTATAATGTTACTGCCCAGCTTTGCAGACATAACTAGTATAATATAATATTATAATCGGCTTCGGTGACGTCAAATTATCGTTTCGAAAAAAATACATAGCACACACCCGACCTCTGCCCGACGCCTCTCATATGATATTTTTAAGTTCTCACTTCCTTAGTATATAATACGTGTATGGCGCCACTGATCGGTTCGACGCCACGAAATCAATAATTACAAGTATTAATAAGTATATGGTATAATATGGTAAGGTACAATGTAATGTATACACGTTTGTGTTGGGCTCTAATGTGGACATTGTTTGAAATAATATTATCATTTATCACACACAGGTATACGAGACGATAATAATAAATATTTTATTTTAATATTCCTGAACGATACACTATAAGTGGTGTACACTTATATAAATAATTTATTCGGAAAACGCCACACCCCTCTGCATAATTAAGTGCATATTCCCTAAAATAAACGGACCGGTTGAAATAACGGTCTTTGATAACATTTATTCGTACTTAAAAAAAAGAAGAAGGTAATTAAGATAATTAGGATGATTAAGAAGGCTGTGCTTGTAGCAATAATAATTAGCATAAGTGTTTTAATTTTTCGCAGATTTTCTATAAAATGAATTAATAAAGGGCCTAGTCACCAAAACTTTTTTCCTTCTGTCTCGCGCGTATAATTATATTACAGAAACACGAAAACATTACGAGTTTCCACGATTGAGTTTAGGACAAAGGTACCTATATTATATACATTTAAAAAAAACACGAGTATTTTACCATACAATGGATCCTATTTTTTTTTTTTTTTATTATTATTATTATTTTTTTGATATTTTAATTTAAACTGCTATTGCATTTGTAAGTGACGAGGGGGAGCACTTTTTATTAATACTCATATAGAATACTGGTTTCTGACATTTATCAAACGCACTCTGCGGTTTTATCGATTAACAAATAATATAGTTGTTGTGTTTGAAAAAGTCTACGAAAATGTACAATCATTTTTTTTATTTTCGAAATTAATAATAATTTATCCGAGAACAAACGCCCCGCTCGTATAAAGCGTATTGTTTTGCCGACTCGTCGCTTAAATTACATTAAGTTTTTTTTCATACATATGTATATAAAATATAACGAAGCGAACCCGTCCATCTGTACGAAACAGAAAAAAAAATGATTTATCGATCCCGTTTTTCAAAAATCAATACTATACAAAACGCATATATAGGTATATTACTGCAAGTTGGAGTACCTAGATAATGACAAAACGGTTCCCACGGGCGATAATCGATTATACGCGGCCTATATACAAGGGGGGGGGGTGGTAATAGTCGGTTATTTATTTATTATTATTATTTATTTTTTTTTTTTATGTCATCCGAAACATCAATAAACGGACGACGGATGATGAATTTCGATAAATCGCCGCCGTGGTCGTACGTTTATGATAATAATTTATATACATTATAGGTACCACGGTGTACGCTTCTCGGACAAAACGCCCGTACAAACAACCGATAGAATGGAAAATAAGGGAGAAAAAAAAATCAGAAAAAAAAAAAAAAAAGGTGTTTACGATGACGGTCCGAGGTCTGGCGTACGAGGACGCGGCGGCGGTTTATAAACGATCCGAAAACCGTGCGCAGGTGGGCGGGTCCGCGGCTTGTAACCAACGCTCGGGTTTATACCGCGGCACCTCGTTAGTGTAATATTATTATCGTTGTTGTTGTTGTTGTTGTGATTGTAATAATATCGCCGTGGCTGTGTAAATGGGCCGGATTTGCCTCGTATTGTCGCCGGGTGTTTGTCACGTGCGCGCTTATCATTACACCGTCGTCGCGCGGGCCGGTTTCCGGTTACGCGTGGTTAGCGCCTCTCTGGGTACCGGAGATACCAACCAATGCGATGGTTATATTGATATAATCGGAATATTTTACGGTTAAACAATACACGTTGTTGGACAAACTGTACACTTTGTATTGTCCACGAAAACCGATTTTGTGCGACTCCAGTGTATTATAGCCGTGCACGTACGCAGGGGTGTGTTTCGGGTGTTCAAACACCCCCCCCCGCCGAAATGTAAAAAGGTTATTTACCCGTTTCGTTTTAAATGTTGTATTATTGTTCAAATTTTCAATAATCCATTATCAAAAACAACATTTTTTCTGCGTACTTCCCGATTGGTATTAGCCGATTATTATCGAATTCGAAGTTGAGAATCGTTTTTTGTCGGTTTTTTTACCCCTCTATAGTTTAATTTTTGAGTGGTCTACGAAGAAAAAAGACGGTTTTTTGCTAAAAAGACGTCTTCATCAAGTTTTACTTTTTTTCCAGAAAGCAACAAAACCAGCAAAACAGTTTTTAATTACGTTTATCGTGGAAAACAATAAAATTGCTCGTGCGCGTCGTAATATTTTGTCCACGAAGTATACATACGTGCGTCGGGTGTGTGGTATACACACTATTTTAACAAATCAGTGTCGATTCGATTGTATTTTAAGAGGGGGGGGGGCGCCCGGATATCGTCTTTCAGTCGACATATCCGACTCAGTTGTCTGTATTTAAATAGGTACGTCCTCCGTACGGATTGCGCTGCTGATTTTCGCGGTCCGATTTTTCGATTTTCGGCGGTGGTATTCAACGGCCCTTTTTAACGGGACACCGTGCGGCGCGCGAAATTCAAATTAAAAAACAAAAAAAAAACAAAAAAACCAACCGAACCCGGCAGTCGAAACACGTCGGGGACGGCGCGAAATCGGTTAGTGTATCAATTTACAATACGACGCCGGCCGTACGACATTAACCGCAACGCGAATTATACGTAATTACAATAATAACGCGGACGCGGACGCAAATGCGGATTGTTACTCGGGCGCGGCGGCGGCGGCGGCGGCGTGCGCTCACGTGCGTTTGTGCGCGCGCGCGCCCGGGTCGGAACCGGTCCAAATATGGTAAATCGAGTTTACGGAGTACGTACGCACGTATATACGTATATAAATACGTATCGGAAGGGTCGCACGCCGTTCGTGTACACGCCTACGTCTGTTGTGTATACGTATAAAAATTAAATGCACGTATATATATATATGTACACACACGACAGAGTGAGTATTTGTGACCGGTGCGCGGGCGCGCGCGCGCGCGCGTGAAAGGTGCCGGCAGATCGTCGGAATTCCTCTGGCCGGACCGATACGTAATATAATAATAATAATAATAATAATAATGTATACCCGGTCGTCTCCGCGGCGCGCATTTCGTTCGGATGAGTCATAATCGTAATAACATACCGTATTTATACGTGCGCGTTTATGGTAGGGTGTGTACCTGTTCCTTGCACCGGTCCCGGAACGGCGTACGCATTATTATTATGTATCGGGTGGCGCTACCATTACACGCGGGCGCACCGGTCCGTCTGGTCGTCGCCGTCGCCGCGGCATTTCTCGTATACTATTCGGATCCCTGTCGCGGTCGGCCTCGCGCTCCGCCGGTAACCCGGTAGCGTATTGCCGTTAACGCACTGTCCGTCTGTCTCTCTCTCTCTCTCTCGCCCCCTCCCCCCGCCGCGGTTCCGGACACGTCGCGCTCGTTATACCCGCGTAGTCCGGACACGTCCCCCCGCCCGGCGTAATACCAATGCATTATCGTTATTTAAACACATATGATTGGCACGCGGCGCGCGGTGATCGGTAAAAAACACCAAGGAAATAAAGAACGACGATTTTAAATTAATATATGAAAATTGAAAACAGACAAAATACGTTTTGTTTGATGTAATTTTTTTAAAATATTGAAATACAAAATGGTATATTTCTCATGAAAAATTTCGGTTTTTTAATTGCGAGAAATTAACGCGAAAAAGTGTTTTTAAAAAAGTTCAAACTTTTCGAAATCACGAATGGTCACAATATATCTTTCATTCCTTTTATTCACTGAAATTACCTACGAAAACCTTTTCATACTTCTGCGCTATTATTCGAGTGAACTAAATGTAGTCTGTCAAGTCACTAAAGCGTGAAAGTGTTCTAGTGTATAACGTAAATTATCCTATGTCATTTTTTTTTTTTTTTTTTTTTTTTTATTTTTT
>CABPRJ010002369.1:1025148-1086565 GCA_902439185.1 Cinara cedri
TTTTTTTTTTTTTTTTTTTTTTTTTTTACCCAAAAACATATTTATTTGAATTTATCCCGTCGTGGTTTTTCGTCGACTAGTTGTGTCAGTCAGTGTTCATAATACTCATTATCAAAGTAAAACCCGTAGACATTCTCCCGAGATCCTTCTTTCAGAATCTAAAATACGATTGCGCTCGTATATAGGCCGGTCAACGAGACGGAGCCCGGTAAGCGATATTTCGCCAATCCGGTGCTGGGTGCCGAGCTCTGCCGCGGAACGTTAACACGCGTACCGGTACCACCGGCGCATCGGCCATTCATATAATATATACGAGTGTATTATAGTAAAAACCGTGTCGGAGATATTTTATTAATATTATTGTTATTATCTGATCGTATCTCTCTGCGTCGTATGCGTATACGGACCACCGCCCGGATTATCGCCGATATCCGGGAGATCACACGCCGGGGCGGCGGCGAGAATTCCGCCCGGACCACCTGGTCTTTCGTTTTTTTTTGGGTGTTTATCAAGAACGACGAAAATTATTCGAACGTCCCCCGTCTTTGTACAATTACATAGGTAGTTGGAAAACACCGAGTTACGAAATCCCGCACGTTCGACTTGTACCCGCGGTCACGACCTTGAATAATAATGATGATAAGGTCCGAGACGAATCTGTTAATATCTTAATTTCTCAACGCGGAATTCTCTCACGCCGTTACGCGAGTGCTAGCAGGCAAGAACCTAGCCGATTCTCGATAATCGCTTCGTGTCCGACGTAGGTAACCGTTGGGTGACCATAATAATACGCTGCACAATCGAGATTATTCGATTCCCCCGAGAAATATTTCGGTCCGTCAATATCGCAAGTTTCGCGGAATTTTCGTTCTTATTACGCGAATGTGATCCGGTCGGGCGTTTAAAAATAGATTTCCCGGTAAAGTCTTCGGCTGGATAAGCTGGATAATCTTCGGGCTGAGAAAGGCGAACGGTACGCGAATTCACTCGACTCGGGTTATCCGCGTTGCGTAATATCTTGTCGTTTCGTCGTTATCGTCGTCAAAACGGTAATATTACGTAATCGGAATGTAAAGGGTTTGTGATCCTGGGATCAGCGACCCTGATTCGAGGCTTGCTGTGGGTTTACGCCGAGTTGGTATCCAACACCGCCGCGCCGTTGCCAACAGAACCGAACTGCGTCGGTTCAGAGTTTACATTTAAGACGAAGAAAAGTTAACGGAAAATCGTATTAATCAGAACGATTCGGATTCGCGGCTACCGAACCTAATAAGACGTATTATTAGTGATGTTCAATTACCGGTGCACTACTTTTGCGCCGAAACGATTACTGCGAAATGCATTTGTCTGTGCCGAACCAAACAATAAAAACGTATTGTCGGAATTACAAAATGCCTTTGGTATAATTGCTACGATGCGATACAGACTATAATTGTAGAAACGCTGTTTCCCTATTTACATAGCGCGTTGTCAATTGTAATTTCTAATTTTTCGGTAGACAAACAGTGTGAAATGCGTTTTATTAAAAGCTCAACGACACCGAATAATACATTTGTATTTATTTACTTGCCCAGAATTAGGGATTGGTAACGATAATAATATTGCTAGTGATTTACAATAAAACAATTAAATAATAAATTGCTCGTGAAACGGTAAAGTCGTTTAAATTTATTACGTCCCGACAAATTACTTTGCCAGATTAATAGTACTAACGACTACACATAATTTCACAGCGCGCCGGAATTTCGAGCCGAACACTTTACATTTTGCACTGTACTTACGCACTTAGCGGGGGGGGCTCTAAACATATTATTTTAGGCCCCGCTGAGCGAGCGTAAACGGCGGGACGGGGTTGACATTAAAACAAAACACCGCTCTTCTGCCGCGTCCTAAACACACTATGACTCCTCTTTAGCCCCCTCGGCCAATGTTTGCCTGAACATGCTGCTAAACACGTCTCTGGGTACAACTATACATACGTGTATTACGTCGTATATTTTTATTTTTTATTTTCAAACAATATACTATAATCGCACTTAATCGGGATTTGATATTTACTAAATATTTCCTGTCCGTTTTCTATTGTGTATACCATTCGATCGTTCCATTTTTTTTCGTATTTTCAATCACTATACTCGTTCGGTTATCGCCATCGCTGTAATGTATTCAATATGGGCAATAGCGTTGTCGGGATTTATCAACGGGGTTTAGGGGTCTACAACCTTCTTAACCTTACTTAAAACATAAAAAAAAAAGCAGCAATGGGAGAAGGGGTTACAACTGTGACGCACAAACTTCGAGTGTAGCAGTTGTTACACACATCATATTCTGGGTTGGGCGGGTGTTGCCGGCAATCGGGATTCGGGACAGTCGGTTAGAACGGGTATAAAACGTGCAAAAGTTATAATTTTTAACGTTGAAAAGCAGGCATATATTTATGTGGGTGAAAGTTTTCGGGGCGGGCGGTGGTTTTTGAATTTCAAATTCTGCTACACCGCAGAAAATACAGTTTGGACGCCACTGAAACCCATAACCGCTCGCCGGCTACGCCACTAGTTGTAGGTAGGTATCGGTACGACGGTCGGTACGCGTATATCGGTTTTCCCGTCGTGTTATCTGCGCAGCAATAATACGTACAACGATAATGTTATTATTATTACAAACTATCACGCGACCTCGGCTTACACGTTCGCGAGTACCTATGGAAGTAATAAAAATTAATTGTAAGGACGCGCCTCGATTATCGGGTAGGTACACCGGCCCCGACATAATATTATTGAAAACGTCGCGATATTGTTCGGTTTCCGAAACGGCCGAACCGCATTATATTGGACCGGGTAATAATGAATACCGGATTACCTCTATCGAAATCGTGTATAATTATAAACGTTGTTGTATTTCGATATATTAACGTAGTATTATTCAATTATGTAAAACACGTACGTATAATGTTATTGGAATAACATACGCGTGAATATCGAAATAATAATCGAAATCTGCACGCGGTTTGGCGATTATAAAAAAAAAAAAAAAAAAACATGATAATAATAATAATAATAATAAGTCTAGTAAATTACACCTAATGAATACGTCGATTTCCAAAGAAACTATGCATACCCGTACGTATTAAATATTATAATTTATCAAGCGAATTAAATATTTATTACGGTTTTGACATTGGCGCGCGACGCGGTGTTATATTTTACGACTTTTATTGTATAGAAAGCGGTCCGAAGGATGTTACGTATTGTATCGATAAAAAAAAAAAAAAAAAGCCGCGATATCGGAAGCGGTCGAAATAATGAACGAAAATTCGCGAAATTCGATTATTGACCGCGAACAAATTTATTTCTCATTTCCGTGTTTGACGTATAATACATAATATTATCATAATAATAATTAGGGTCCGTATTTTTAAATGCTCTAAACGCAATCTAAAAAAAAAAACATTCCGAATAAATAAAAACGCTTTTAGCGAAATATTACCCTTAAAAAAAAAAAAATAAAAAAATAAACCCGAAATTTGCTCTAAAAATAAGGAAAACATCGCGGAAAATTCAAAATAAATTTTCACTTTGTTGTGATTGGTTTGAGCCGGGTATCGCCACCACAAACCTCCGTCAAAGATAATGTCTTTACATAACGGACATTATAAACGGAACGATTAACAAACCGTATTCACACGAAAAATAGGTACCTGAAACTTATCTTCGCGAAAATCGCATTTCTCGATATGATATTTTTGAATCGCCCGGGTTTAAACTTTAAATAAACGTATGTAACGTGTTATGCAAATATGCACTCGAATCTTTCGAATAGGAAAAAATACATTTCGCATTCGAATCCGGGCCCTACTACTACAAGTAGAAAGCGTTTCGAAATAAAAAAAACAAACTCACGTTGGATTGGATTTCGGAACCGCGGTTCATCGCGTACATGATGGCTTCGGATATCCTGGAATGCAGCGATCTGAGCAGGTCCTCCAGGCACACCGACGACTGTCCGTTGTTGATGGCCGACACCAGCCGGTCGACGGCCTCGTAGTAGCCGGTCCACGGCGCGTCCAGGTGCGCCGTCTCCCGCGCCAGACAACCGCGGATCACGTTCACGCACAGCCCGTGGCACGGTTTCGCGTCCTTGCCGTCGCACCACGAACACTGTCGCATTCTGGTCAGGGCGGCCGTACACTGATCCCTGTTCCCGTAGCCCAGCCACGACCGGGAGTGCTCGTCGTCCACCAACTGGCCACCGTATCTACACGCGTACATGTGTAATTTATTAAACAATTGAACGACCGTCATTTTCAATATTATCGTACTGTAATATTGCGGGTGTATCCGAATCGGTTCCCCGTTTAAAAAAAAAAAGGTATTTTATGAAGGTGAGCCGAATCGGTTCCTGTTTTTTTAACATTGTGACGTATCCACTATATACCGGTCGGAGGATTGCGGGTACGCACATTTCCTCTCCCGTTCTTACAGGCTTAGGATTGCCGACTTAGTTTTAACACTTAAATTTCATACTATAGAAACGTTTCTGATACGTGTATCCGCGGACGAATTGACGTTATCTTAATCGATCGCGGTATTTTTGGCGATAAGCCGGTATAACATTATTTTATTACCAATAGATAACTGTATAAGATATCAGCCGTGGTACGTTAAAAGTTAAAATGTAAAAGTTTAAAAATGGATTACATTACGCCTACATTTATTGCGTTTATCGTACGGATGTAGGTATTAAACGGAAACCGATTCGGCTCATCTTTTTCAAACGGGAACCAATTCGGCATCATGCGGAGTAAGAGCTCGGGAACCCATTCGGATACATCCGATATTATGGCTGTAACACGATTGCGCCCAACCAATTAGCACGATCGAGCCCGTTTTACCTTTTTACCTGCACAAAACGCAACTCGATTGCGCTCCAGTATACATATATTCTAACGGTTTTCCAATACACTATTTAAAAATACAGTCGGGCTTGGTTTTCCTAGGACTTGGTTAACTCGAAGTTAGAATGTACTCGATGTACTAACGATTTCGAATTATAAAAGATTTCGAATTAACCAAGTTCAAGGTTTAAGGCATACAACGGCATTATAAACATTTGTCATACAGGTATAGTACTGTTTACAATGACGCGGGGCGCTAAGCCTTTTACCTGAGGGCGTGCACGAGCACGTTGGTGGCGGTAAACGTCCGGGATATGTCCTTGGCCAGCGTGGACGGCACGTCGCCGAACGGCCGGATGTCGGCCGATTTGCCCACCAGGCACTGCACGTAATCCTCGTCGAACTCGGTGGCGCCGTCGAGTCTGTCGGCGGCGGCGGCCACCGTACGGTACACGACGGGAAACAGGTCGGAAAAGAGCCGGGACGTGGCCTCCTCCAGACTGGCCACCGGCGTGGTTTCCGGGTCCTCGTGCACGTACCGGGACAACCGGCCGTAGAACACGTCCAGCAGCCCGGTGGCCGGTCCTTCGATGCTCACGTACACGTCCGCAATCACTCGGATCGTTTTGTTTTTCGACTTCCGGATCATGTGCGTCATGTGCTCTGAAAAGAACCGCAGTGTTATTATACATAAATATCGACCTATACGAAACCGGACACCTTTGCGCGGCGACGTACACAATGCCCCAATATGCACAATAACAAAGTGCTCGTATATTATTTGAGACGACAAAGCTCGCGCGCAGACCCGTGCGCCGGTTTTCAATAGATACGCGCAAATACTTCATAATTATATAGAAAACAATATCGCACTTTTGTAGTTTGATATTAAACGGCCGCGTGTATAACAGCGAAATCGCCCGACATTTAAGGAGCGGCGCAGATTGTAAAAGACGGAAAAACGAAAACACGAACGAACCATTATAAAAATAAACGTTTATACTGTTGCGAGTGCCGCGTTGTAGACGTTCGGAACTTTCTCACGAGGCGGGCAAGCATAAAGTCGTCGAAATTTATCGATAGTTTTCTTATCTCTAAGGAGTATTTGTAAAAAATATACAGGAGGAGTATAAAGTAACTATATAGGGTGAACCCGGAGAAATTAGTAAACTTATTGACCAGGTACGAACGACAGTAGATTATAATACCAAATGGCATACTATAGTCGTTTTACTAGAAACCAATGGAATGATGTCGGGGATAAATTATATATTTGACCGTTTGGAAATGTTTCTGATAAAGAACGTAGTATGATTTTGTAAATCGCGTTCCTCCCTACGCGAGTTAATTTTCGGTCATAATCGAATAAGAGTTTACGCCAAAAACGATAAATGAAACCTAATATTATTTATAGTTAACTTAATGAGTATATTTTAAGCATTATTTCTGTGTAGACATTATGTTGCGTGTCTCGCGAGTTGACACGAGTATATTATCGCGAGTTAAAAATTACATATCGGGTGGAACAAACGCGTGTATAAAATGACATATGGATATAATATAATATGCAATAATGTATATTTGTATACACACAAGCACTGCGTACGATGTAAACAATTGATTTGACTGAGTATATAGTTGAATTGTTTGTTTTTAACTGCATGTTATGCAAAGTACTTTAATACATATTTGTTATAAACAATGACAATTTATAAATTAAATTGCATTCGTCATATTTCCCTGGACATTTGTCAACTTGTCTGGGCATACAGGAAATATATATATATTTTTTTAATAAAATTATTTTTCTAACCGGTTTCAGAAATTATTTGCATTAAATAATTTGTATTTTGGAAAAATCTCAAGAAGTTTCACAATGTATGTGTATGTAAAATGATGCACGTATATGTTTTTAACATAAAATACCTTAAAAATACGTTTAAAATTCGCTAATTTACCAAAGGTTTCCCTTACTCAACGATAAACTGTTGACAATAAACAAAATCGATTCTGAGCAAAGTTGTTTTAGTCGTATTTTTCCGTTGTAGTTTCGGTGCAGGTAACCGAGAGATCAAATTTAATCAAAATTTACCAAGTGTATTGACGATTTTATTACGTCCATATAAAAAATGCAAATCTTATATCTTGTGAAAATGTCAGCTCCCTTCAATAGTTTTTTTTAACTGATTCACGACAAAAAATCGAAATCGCGAAAATAACTAAACCATTAATGCCGTACACTTTCCCGTATATTTTTAACGTTTTATTCTCAACTACAGTGAAAACCGGTTGAAAAATAAAAAAAAAAAAATTATTCTCTCACCAACTATATATACATTCAAAACGCAACGGGAATGGCTCTGGGCGGATAAAAAAAAAAAAAAAAAAAACAACACATCACAGTAAAACCAATATATCCCTATACGCTCGCAATCGCAAAAAACACACACACACACACACATACAGTATAAAACCGATACGTTGCTCGAAAAATCGAACAATACGACGATACGATTTTTTGTATTGGCGTTCAATTGGACCGACGCGTCGCACAGCCATTATATGATTATATAGTAATTCAATATCAACGGCGCGTAATAACGATTTCGAATTACAAAATGCGATGTGCGATGTGCGCCGTCCATATTGTACGCGTACGCGTACGTGTATTCGTAATGCGAGTCAATTGACCGCGGACGTGAACGTCGTTTGCTGAAGTATCCCGTCCATACGTACACAGTGTATAGAAATGATTTAAGTCCGCACGTAATTGAGTGCAATCGTCTGCTGCAGTGCATTAATACCATGGACAATAAACAATAATAATAGTTTAAACACACGAGACGCGGAGACTCCGCGATTAATGAATTTAATTGACGATAATATTTCGCAATAAAAACTAATATGATATTATTACAATATACAACGGCGACGACTGTGCACCCGAATATGTGCGGTGCACGCCACGGTCGAATAATAATAATAATAATAACTCTCGGACGGAATGGAAATGAAACGGATTCGTTTATTAGTGTGTCTAGTGCGTAATTTGTGAATTAATTTTTATTATTGGTGACGGGGACGTGCACACATCGTCGTCGGGTCGTTTGGCGTAAGTCAAATGATCATAATTATCGATATGGAAATTATGTTTTTATTGCACGCTCGTCAATTAAAACGGGGCCACGGAATAAAACAGTGTCCGGGATTGTACATGTATAAATACGCCGGAGTGGCGAACACTTTTAAGGTCTTTTCTGGCGGTATCGATTAAAAAACGTGATTTCAATACACGTGACCGCGGAATCCGTTTACACGCAAACGAAAAACGTGTCGGTATTCTTGCAGTTTACTTAATATGCGCGAATTGGTTATACGCGTACACGTGTTTTAACGTTATTCGCATATTTACACGAAAAATAACGTCAAATACGCAATGTATAAGCCGATATCGCATACGAACCGGTATTGAGCGCATCGGAATACCAGGGGTTTTTTTTCTTCCAAAACCGATATCCGATGCGATATTTTTGAGAAAAAAATGTCTCCGGAAGACGAATGAAAGGAAAGATGGACGTGGTTCTCACGACGATCGCGCCACTGTTGTAGGTGAAAAGTTGCAGGGAGGTAGGATATTATACAGATGCAAATATTTAATCTACATACGCAACGATAAACCATTGCGAACGAAAAACGATTTGGAGCTTATTCGTGTTTTGAAAGGCCGTAATATATTTATGATTTTCGTCAAAATTTGTTATTCAAATATTCTTATAAAAAGAAAATACTGCATACAAATCTATTTTACTTTTCGACCACATAGTACGACTTATAATTAACCTCCTGTTGAGTTTTCAAACATTACTATTTGGTTTCACAATTTTGTCCATCTACCTACCGAATAAAAATTACGTAAAAAACTCGCAAAGTTAAAATGTCTATCAATTGAAAAACGTAATTGAATTACAAAAACAAAAAATTAAATTTAAAATAATAAAAGTAATTTTTTTCGCAAACTTTCCCGTTTTTTCCCAACCATTATGAAAATCAAAAAAATACCTCTCTAAAGTACCGACTAGACGACATTTTTTTCCAGAAAAAGTTTTACACTCAGAGTACATCAGAGTCAGATTTCCCGAGTTGTTCACAGCGTATACATAGTAAACATCGTCGTAAAAGCGATAAGTGTTCCTCGTACGCTTAGAGTGAAAAAAAAAAGCGTTATAAAATCGGATTTTCGACCGATGTATCGGAATGCATCGAAACCGTGGTCGATGATATCGATCGGTGCGGGTTTTCGATGTCCAAATATCGGATCGGCGGTTTTTTTTTTTTTTTTTTTTTAATATCAGTAGCGAATGTCGCTAAATTAACAATATCGAAAAAAATCAAAATCTAATCAAATCCGGAATAATATTATATTACGCGTTATGCCTACATGTATGTGTACGTCAAACGGCGGGCGTAGGGGAAAACAAAACAAATACGTACAGCGTGTATGTGTGTGCGTGCGTGCGTGTGTGTGTTTGTGCGTTTGCGAGCGTGTATAGGTAATACCGCGGCAGAAACAATGTAATTGAATGGGACCCGATCTGGACTGGAATGCAGTTGCCGGTGCCCGCGGCTGCGGCTACGCGGACCGCCGGTGGCCGGGGGGTCCGTCTCCGGAATGCGGCTGCCCGCGTTGTGTGCGGGTACGCGGCGCGCCGAAAAGGACGTTTTTATTCACCGCCGTTCGTCAACCGGGGTGAAAACACAATAATAACATAATGCAATACGGATTTATTGTATACATAATGCGCATTGTGTAAAATCTTCAATGGCCCGGCTCGAGGAGCGGGGAAACCCGAGGAGCGCATCTCGCGGACCGATTTTTCAGAAATCCAACGTACGCCGAGCCCACTATATCCGAACACTTTATATAGTGTTACGTGTAGTCCCGCAAAAAAAAAGGTTATACGCGAACCGTATACAGAGCGATTGTTTTATCGGCAATTTTCTCGGCGAGTCTCGGGCGGTTGATTATTACGTACCTTCAGTACAACGGTAGAAAATAATAAAACCGAAAACAATAGAAACCGGTATTACGGAAATTTTCTCTCGTTTTTTCAGACATTTTTTCGCGACTATTATATTATAAGAAAACTACGAGTAAAATTTGAAAATCACCATCTCGTCGTCGCAACAAATCGACAAATTTCCCTACCGGAAATCACCCCTAAAGATTATTATCCACGGGCCGAAATAGCGGGTAAAAAGTTATTTCGAGGTTCCGGTGGAAGGATTGGGAACGGAATGAAAGGGTGAAGGTGGAGGAGAGGGGCATGGCCCAATCGACCCCTCCCACGGCTTCTCAAAAACGGTTCTTATTCTCGTCATCGCAGCGGACATTTTTAAATAAATATCAAATTATCATAATATACACATGTAATAGCAACCTGATGGTGTGGATCGACACCGCTCGATCACCGGAACAAATTGTTGCGTTCCCTCCCCTTCTGTTTTATATTATGTTACGGTTTTTCATCGTGACTGGCCTTTTTACTTTTGTTTATGTTTGATGTCTGTGGACGTTGTAACATTTCCTCGGAGCAGCGAGGACCGACAGCATATAGATGTTCGTATCCGCGGATACATTTGAAGTGCGGGTGCGCGGCGATAAGAATTACAACCAATAAGAACGCGTCGTATTCGGCCGCGGGGGTTTTTTATAAGCCGCATTTTTGTAATATTATTATTATTATTATTATTCGACGATACAGTATATCATGTGCCTATACCGTCTGTGACCGGGCTAATTTGCTCGCGCATTATATACAGCGGAATATAATAATACGGGGTCTTTGAGAATAATAATAATAATAATAATAATGGAAAAAAGGTACGTCTCGTTCCTCTCACTACCTTTCCCCTGCACCCTTACCCACCATACCAGCCAGCCTCATCGCCCACGCCGTAACACCGGTACTGCTACAATACCATCCTTGAAGATGTTTATCGGCAGGCGATCGGTTATTAAATCGTGTTTTATAGAGGTACGTTTTTATAAATATTACGATAAACTGTCATTCTTGCGCGCGCACGGCCAGACATTTCGGCCGGGGGCGCTTCACACGCGCGTGCGCCCAAAACAACATAATAATAATAATAATAATAATATTCTATATATATATTTTTTTTTATAAATTGTGTTTATTTTGATGCGATTATATTATATTATTACGTTATATACCTACTTATACATTATAAATTTATAACCGTTAACAACGTGGCGTTTTTATGGAATTATTATATAGGATAGGTATATTCAGTTGGGTATAACTGCGCGTGTATAAAAGGTACCCCGATTTATTGGATCGTCTGGAACGGCGTTTTGTCCGGCATGTATACAACAAATTTAAACAAATACAATGTGCCCGTGACACGTCGAGAGAATCTTATATCCGCGAGATCGACCGACCATCACGAAAATTTGTTAACGAAATGCGTGCATCGATCGATTACAATATAATAATATTATAAGATATACTATAGATCACTATCTTTATACAGTATTAGAATAATGGCAGGATCGTGTTAGGGGAGGGCAATGAGTGTGTTTGCCCCTAGGCACCGGCGCTTTTTAAAATATAAAACTCGAAATAAAATGAACAAGATTATGAATTTATAGAGATTATAATCGTTATTCTATATATACTCGCAGTAGGTATGTTTGTATTTATAACATTGTCACATTGGTTTGCGTTTTGCACACAGATTTCTAAACGGTATCAATATACTACTACAGCATAAATTATATTACATTTATATTTATTGTACGAATAGTACAATAATTATCCATATTACGAGTTGATATTCACACATAGTATGTATCACGGACTTCTGTTAAACATGATAGTGTATCAATTCCGTCCATCGATATGTCTAATAAAATATTTAAATATTATGTAAAATCTATGTAATCACAAGCATCTACACGAACAAAGCTAATATTTTATAGAAACAGTGGTGAAATCCAGATTTGTCAAAGTTTGAGGCAAACCGAATTTTTGAAATTCATCGTAAATCCGGGTTCGCATATTTTAGATATTAATTATTTTCGAATTTTAAAAAATTCTTCTTCTAATAAATCAATAATAATAAAATTATAAATCGATTTAGGTAATATTGAAAAATTAAAAATTACAGAAATACAAACTCCAATTATGAAATGTAAAATCTCGTTGTTTCGGAAAGAATCCGGATTTATGCGTCACACTAATAATTAGAAAACCTAAAGAAATAGTTCACTTGCTATTATAACTATAGGTTTTTTTTCAACTAAATTAGTGTATTGTTATTTTTTTAATAAAATGTTTATAAAAGACAATCTAGAAGCCCGATAATTATGATGATGAACTAGATATTTTAAAAAATATATACATAACTTTTTTAATTGAAATTTGAGAAAGTGAAGTATATTTTTAGATTAAACTAAAAATGATTTAAATTTTTTTATAGTTATAGTGTAGGTCGATATTGACGCTTTCAATATTATAATCAAATTGATTTTGATTTTATATTAAATAAATAAAAAAATCCCGCTTCACGCTTTTCAAACAAATTTGAAAATGGATAAATAATTACACAAACATTGAATTTGTAAAAAAAAATTGTATTGATATTGCTCGTGTATAACTAAACACGTAAAACTAAAAAAATACGTGATGTATATTCAAAACGAATTGACCAGAATATTGGAAATCTAAAAAATAAAATAGCTAAAGATTATAATATAACCATATAACGTTGTTTTTTATCATCAAAAAAATGATATCAATATTACATTTATCGAAATTCTACCGAAGAAGTTAAAATATTTTTTCCACTAACATGATCTTCCATAACAAATTTTCGATTAAGTTCCGACATGAGTTTGGCGATTGAATAGAGGAGGTCCGTACAAAGCAATACTGGAATATTTGATGGCATGTGACATGTATTTTTCACCGACAAAAGCAGAGCTGACTCCATTTTTTTTTTTTTTGTAGAAAACTACACACCGGATGGATTTTGTTGTTTATTATTGGACTATAAATATGGATTTTTACTTTCCGCGATGATAATTTCCAATCATTTTATTTTCTGCGAATTTTCTACTATTATTCTGGCCATTTTGCGGTAACTGCAGTATTCGGAATAATAATAATATGTAGTTCGGGATGGTTGGCTGAAAGTTTAGTTTAGATTGCTGCAATTTTTATTGAACGATATCCTACGCAGATGGCTTGTGGTTTATTCCCCGTGATGTTTAAAATTAATTAATATTATAATATTCTCCAGGGCAAACTTAAATCGAACGTGAGTCTTGACCGTTTGCAGTATTTATACACAAAACAAATACACGCATTTGTTTATAATTAAATAGTTACGAATATATACGGACGGTCGGGTTCTGCATATAAACAGATTCCGTTTTGATATTAACGACGACGGCGATCTCATCGTATACATACAGAGTGATCAGAATTGTATGTGACATCAATTTTCTCACATAAATGTGCAAAATATAAAAAAAAAAAAGTGTACATGGTCAGTAAAACAAAATTAAAATAATTTTGCGTGTGATGCATATGATATTTAGTTATTAAACTACTTAAATCGCAAATAAGTTACACATTAAAATTGTCCGTCATAATTTATTAAAAAAATATCTTTACGTGATTTATTTATATTTTGTTTACGGGTTTAGGGAACATCCATTATTAAGTCTCATTTGATTTTTAAATTTTCACACGACACCCTTCCCCCTCGACCAAAGAGGGTGTATTAATATTTGCAGAAATTGTATAAGTTGTACAACTATATAAGTAAATCGTTTAGGTTCTTCTATGCATTAGTATTACTAGGATGTTTTTTTGTTTGCATTTTTAATGAATTTTTTTACCAGAAATCTTATTCCCATCAAAACCTTTATAGGACCTTTCATATAGGATTTTTGAACTAATTGGTGCGTCCAATTATATATTTTTGATTTCCCTTGTAGTTGTTTTCTTAATAAATTGGGAAAACTGACAATTCGTAGTGTATTTTTTGTTGAATTTCTATAGACTATACCTATTGGCGACAAAAAAGTAATAATACAACTAAAACTGCTCAGAATTGTTTTTCGTTCGCAACGGATTATCGCTTTACACAATTTTTCTTTCCGACTTTCTATCTAAAACACACCCGCCAGCGTTTTGACATTTGTTTTACTCTATTTCGCGCGAATAAAATTATACTGTCGTATAAAATGTAGATCGCGCTGTATACATTACATATAGTTAACCTATTTTACAATTATTATTCAAACGTTTGTAATATTATTATTATTATATACAGGTGTATACATATAGATAGATACGAGACTGTATACATAGATAATTCGAAATACACGAATTCCCCTCGAGTGCTATTGATATTTAACGTGCATAGTGTGCTCGCATCACGTGTATATACATTGATGAAATCTGACTCTCAAATCAAAATAACTGTTCCCGATGTGTATTCATGATGTACATTCATTCATGGATATACTACGGTGCACGTAATCACGACCGTATAATATATAGTATAATTTTACCGACTTTTTTTACTCTCTATCTCCCTCGTTCTTATTCTCCGCCGGTATACAATAATAATAATATAAAAATCCCTTAGGTCACGGTGGCTTTTTTTTTTTTTTTGTTACTCTACAGCCCGCCTCTTTCACCTCCGTCACGTGCGCGCAGCATCCAACATACCGAAGGAGACGAACTCCCCCCATATATAATAATAATATGTGTAACTAGAATATAAATATATTTGTTTTGTTTACCTTGCAAGTGATGGGCGGTAGAGTTGAGTAGGTCGTAAACGTAACCCGCTTGTCCGGCCAGGTGTCTCTTGTACTCGTTGTCCACCATGTCCATTAGCCGAGCCTCGGTGGCGACGTTACAACAACTCTGCCTTGACTGACACACTTTCAGAAAATTTCCTGAGAAAAAAATATGAAAAATGAGTAAAATTTTAAAAAGACACAGTAATTTTAATGTTTAGATATCGATATTTAGAGCAAATTAATTGTCGCGCATATTTTAGGGTTTTCAAGTGCACGAGTGACAGTATATTTATAGTGTTTTTTTTTAGAGCTATACACGTCATTTATCCTAATAATAACCAACATAATATGGTGTCTCATAACCGGAGTTTGTAGAGTTGTATAGAAATACATATGCTTATTTCGGTATTAGAAAAAAAAATGCTTGTTTAACTAATTTTTTTTTTAAGCACCTATTTCAGCATACTTAGAGGACTTATAATGAAGTTTCTCAAGCGGTTTTTTTTTTTTTTTTTTGTTGATTTTCAAGTCCCTTACCCTGCTCGTAACTGTATACATACAATCATAATATTATATAATACGAAGTGGCAGCAGTATTATGTATACTGCGGTGGACAGTCGCCAAAACGCGATTTTAAAAAGCCTTATAGTAGAATCCGCCGAGGACACGTTCAGTTTGTATATATAATAATTATTGTTGTTTTTATATTTATACATTATTTTAACCTCAATTGACCGCGCGCGCAGTGTGTTCCAAATTTAACCGAAAGATATATATTATACGTACGTAATAATATATAAATGTTATAAGAACTTTCGTACTCGGATAAAGCGTACGATATATTTTTAACACTTTATAACCTAATCGTTTTGTAACTTTTGAAATAATATACGAAAGGATAGTATATATTAATCCATTAGTATATAATATTATTTTTAATCCGTGTCAAAACAGAATCAGTAATACATTAATAAAAAAAATACAAACTCCGGTATAATATATATATCCTGTAAATATATACAGGATATAAACTCCGGTTTTAGATTCTTGGATAAAATCCCATCTCGTTGGAATTAATTTCATTTTTTTTTTTTTTTTATTAAGAATTTTGTTTACGTTCGTAAGAAATCCCATTAATATTATTATATACGTATATTTGCCGACATAAATATCAATCTTAAGTACTCGTATGGAACGCGCACGGAAAGACCTAAGTGATGTGTGACTGGGCCGTAAGCCAAAGGTGAACTGGATCTGTTAGGACTTATAAGTCATGATTTTCTTTCTCCTCTGAAATAACATCGGTAACATTATACCTATACATACCGACAAATACTATAGCTATTAGTTTAATATACCGACAAAACACTCAAAATAACGTCGTTTTAAAAACTTTTATCCGAATCGACTTCGTGTCGAATTATTAAGGGGCGGATACATACAGATGGACATCTGTAGTTAAAACTGCAGATTCAGTCTAACTAACGGGTGACAAAATTATAGATACGTTTATTACTATTAGAACACGCGAATAATTGTAGCATTTAGATTGAAATTATACAAATTTTATATAAATGTATTATGTAAATCTTTTTTTCTAAAGTACAATATCAAACAAAATACGAAAGTTAATTTCTTTTTCTAAGCAAAAACTAATGACTGTAAATTTTGTCTTTGGCAAAATTTAAAAAAAACGACCGTATTTGCATATTGTCCTCGGAAATATTATACTCTTTCGATTTTATCATTTGTGATATAATTTCAATCTAAATTATAGCTAAGTATTTATATGTTTATTCAATAAGTAATAGCAGCATATTTTATGCGTGACTTAGATTCAAATGGTATCTTGTATCGCGATGCGTGTATCTGGAGATATTTAGAGTACTTGAGAAGTATTTTGTTATGAAGCGGTTATTACTCGCTTTTTTTATGATTTAGAGAAGTGGATGTGTGCTCAACATGAAAATAATTAAATATTAGCACTCGCTCGCTATATTAATTTAATACAAATATCGAGATACATAGGGAATATTGGGAATAGGCGGGTAGTTTATAAATGGCTTCTGGGTTATTTTTGATTTGATTCTCCGCTGCAGATAAAGCAAATACTATTTTATTAATATACAAAATAATTGTATTTTCGAATCGATATTATTATTACTGGGATTTAACGCGAAACTATCGCGATTATAGGCGCGGAAAACTATTATATTACTTTTGTGCAGAGGCGTGAAGTTTAAAAGTTTAAAAGCTTATTTCCACGAAACGCGAAAAGTTCGAAGGCTGTCGAAATTGAACTTTCAATTTTCTCCTAGTTCACTGTTTAAAAAATTAGATAAGCCATAGACGGTGCAAATCGATTATAATATTCCGTGATATAATACCCGTACGTAAAACGAACAACCGTCGCGAGTCGTTTCGCGGGTCGGTGAAAATTTGAAATTTCGCATCTCTGCGCGTTTGCAGTGTACACACCGTAAAACTACGTACGTCGACGTCTGGAATGAGGAAAATAACGAAAATTTCGGGCGCGCGTGCAAACGACACGCTATAATATTTATTTTTAAACAATAATTATTATATTATGGTCGAAACGACAGTCTCGGTCGAATATCGCCATTACGTGACGCTCGGGTATGGAATATTCATCGTTCCGCATACCTGCCTATATTATTATTTTTGCGAATTAATCACGCGCGGGATAACGAACCACACGGATATTTTAGCGTCCCGTCGTTATCGTTTTTAATTGCCGCGATAGTTTTAATATATTTATGCACACGAAACGTGAACGCGAGACGAGTGCCCTAACCTAACGTAACCCGCCGATCCGGCCGTATATTATACACGTGTATATTATTATTATTTGCGGTCGTCCCGGAGTTCAATAACGACGAGGAAAACGTTGCTTTTTTTTTCTCACCTGTCGAATAATCGCTGACACCGCACACGTCCTCCGAATTTCGATGTGCTCGAAATACTGAATAACACTTAAATAATAATTAATATTTCGCGGGCGAGTTTATACGTACAAACACGCAAGGAAATCATTACAACGCGACATTGTAAATTACAATTGAAAATAAAAACAACGAGCGGAATATAAATGGAAGACACGCGGTCGTCAATATAATTATTATTATTATTTTTTTTATTTTGACAAACAAATTCGTATTCTGATGTTATTACAGCGCGATGGTTTCCTCGTGTATATCGCTATCACGCGCGCTTAAATAAACGTTCGTCTTTCAAGACTAGATCGTGCAGTTAATTAATATAGGTACATAAAAAAAAAATAATAATAATAACAACTACAGATAACCGATTCTCTGCACTATATGAACAATGGACCCGAATCCCACAGGCAGAAATCGTCACATATTTGTCGAATTTTATGCAAATTATGCTATTTAAACGGTGCTGGCGTATTTAGGAATTGGGCGCCCCGGACATTCAACGTAAAGTAGCGATAGCGTCGTTGTTAGTTTTCTGATTCGAATAATCCGAAAAATCCGGATTTCGAAAATGGAAAATTCTAAATACGAATTTCTAAATTCAAGTTTTCGATTTTTTAAAATCTATTCGAAATTATAGTTTCGTTTATTTTCTACAGTTCCGAAATCCGCATTTTTCCTACCAGTACTTATAGAGATAATATGCAGTAATGTAATATATATATTTATGTAGTTAACATAGACGCCGGAAACTTACGATGAAAATTTTACTCTTGTTTACATTAACTCGTCCGGGAAAATTCCCCTTTCCCCATCGCCCCTCAGAACGGCGCCCTTGAACACACAAAAGCGTATGTATACACGCGGATTTCAATACGTCCGAACACGAAAATCTCTCTCTCCGGCCCGAAAAAGAGAGTAGGCGGTGGTGGTGGAAATGGGGGGGGAGGGGTTGGAGGAGGTGGAAAGAAGAAAACAATCGGTACAAAAACTCGTATAGTTGCACGGCACGAGCGTGGAATTTCGTCGGGACGAAACTCGACACCCGCCCGCATTGCAGAGTGTATACATAGGTATACATATATACGCATTATGAATTATTACGTTCACGGTTTTTATATGCGCCGGGGATAAAGAGGATACACCCGACCGAGTGCGAGTGTATGCGCGTATACGTATACATAGGTACGGTATAAACGCGCGTTATTATCGGTCCCTTTAGAGGAGAAAATAATAATAATAACTCGGCGACAATATTTATTGTGAACGAGCCGCCACGAATATAAATCTTAATGTCTCTCGGCCCGTCGTCGTATACAAAAGGCCGGTTTTTTTTTTTTCCGCCCTCGTTCAATACATTCGTGTGTATACACACTTTGTATACGAGAGAAACCCTCGAGGGTTGTAGCAACAGCATCGGTGTATATCGGAATGTTTGTGCGGTGTGCGCTGTACCGTGTTCAATGCCTACACGTCATGTAGAGGATATCGAGGTTACCTAATTTTTTTTAATTTTTTTTTTTTTTTTTTTACAAAGATTTTTCTTCCGAAAAAGTACCTGCGGGCCTTTAGCGCCATAAAACGCGCTAACAATATATTACCATCGCTGTATGTATATAGTTGTACAACAATATATATATATATATATATATAGTCAATGGGACGGGGATAAAATGTCAAGGACACGCGGTGTCAATTATCATTATAGATCTATACGCCGTATAAAACCCATATTATTATTGTTGTAGGTACGCACAACGGGATTTTCATTTTTTCTGTTTTTAAGAGTTTCGTCTACACAAAGGTAGGCAATATACATATTTACACGGAGCAGACGGAAATAATAATTTTTCTTCCTATACTTCCTAGGCTTTATATTCGTAGAGCTGCCGGTGTATACGAGTATATACCTACGTATATAAGGCCATCACACAAAGGATTACGAGAGGAGAAGAAAAAAATGACTTTGAAAAATCGTTTTTTATCCCTGTCGCGGTGCTTAAGTATTATAGATACAGAGAAGTACAGTATATGAGAAAAAATAAAAAGTGAAAACAATATTGCGAGCGTATATACAGACGTATATAGGTGACCCTCATAAATTCCAGTAGAAATAACCCTATTAGATTATACGATTCCGGAATAGAATACCGTCGCATTGTTAAAAGGCACGCGTATGCATAATAATAGCGCACCTAAATAACCCGTCCGTTTCGGTTTTATCGCGATATTGACCTTATTATTCGAATAATAAAATATTTTTGACGCTAGATAATATTTTCTTTACAGCGATATTATATACGCGCACAGCTACTTCGTCGGATCTTTAAAACACTTTTTATTTTTGTTCCGCGTGTATATTATGAGTTTCTCTTGTGCCTTATAATATTATGTCGATAAAATTAAAAGGTGATTTCCCCATTGAATATACCGTCCGTACAATAGGCCCAGACTCGCGCGTTACACTTTTCGATTTTCAAATCAATAGAACGAATTCCCGTTGTAAAAACCGCGATACTTTTGGTATTACAGCTCGGTATTACAACTTGGTATTACCGCACTCTCAAACAACAAAAGGGAATTATAGATTCTCGGTATGAAAATAGGTAATGGCAATTATTATATAGATCCATGATTGAAAAGGCCCGACCACCGTTCTACAAACGGGAAGTGTAAAAGGCATAATTACAGGGTAAGTAATTACTAGTTTATATGCTGAAATCAACGATACATTATTGCAATCACAAAACTATTCTGACAGCGAGCTCGATATAGTGTTAGTCGATGCTTTTTTTTTTTTACCCTAATAGTCAACGAGGAAGTTGACCCGAAAATCAACAAATACAAAACCACGGTGTGGTCGTTGTTACATTGGTATCAGCGGGTTTTTTTTTTATATTAAAACTGCAGATGGAAATCTATAGAAAAATTGTTAAAAGTAACGCCGCGGGGCCGCTCGCCGCCGGGTGATAAATCCGCATCGTTTGATGATTGACGTGAAAAAAACCAGAGCGTTTTCACTAATTGAAAAAATGTTTTCCGCGAAAACAGAAACTATTTTTAGTAATATGAAACATTCGCTATACTGCGCGAAATATATTATTAGAAAAAACAACTCTCCTAAAAACGGGATTTTTTCGATCATTTTAAATTCGTGTATACAATAAATATTCCGGTCAACTAAACTATATGCAGTTTAATAACTATTTATAATGTTTATAGACCAAAAGAAAAAAGTTATTTTAATAAAGGAACAAATGTGAATATAATATAAAACCTCAGAGTAACTTTTTTTTTTTGAAAAAAAATAAGATACCTATATATGAGTAGACAATCTAATAATTATTACGTAATAATTCCATTAAATTATAATATTATAAAAAATACCGTCGTAAAATTGTGCAATTTCAATTATTTTTTATTTTTTTACCGATCCGGTTTAGGCATTATAGTCACGTATTCTGGGTCGGTCATAACAATAATGTTGTTTGGAAATTTTCGAATACATTCGTATGAGTACAAAAAAAATCATCCAAACCCACGGATGGCAACAAATTATCGTTTACTATTTTTTTTTATAATGTTTTATTTCATACCGTGTCGTTTTACAACACGTTCGTATTTACGCGCATATATGAAACGCGACAATCTCTATATCAACTCTATATTAAGGGTTGGATTAGTAACGGTTTTATATATTTTCTTTAATTATCTTTTTTTTTTTTTTACATTTTAACGACTGCGTCTAATTTAAACGACTTTTCCTTGTCGGCCGAAACCCATTTAAGCGAAAGGAATATAGCCGTTTTCAAAGTACCTACCAATACATTGAACCTCGTTAAAACGGTAGTCCCTACAGCTCTCTTTGAATTCGGTTAGGTTTGGCAAATGGATAAATAAATAATGGATAAATGGTATCTACAACCGTACAGTTTTTCGGTGTGCAAATGAAGTCTGTGCATTCCTATATCCCCTTCGCACAAGGTGCACCCCCCAAGTTAGTGGAAACTCTTATAAATTTTTCCAACGGAATTCTATAGCTAATTGTCCGTTTCGTCGACAACAATATCAATATCTTCTATCTATTTTCCGTTAAAATTTAAAGGAAAACCACCCGATATTTAAAGTTTAAAGCAATCAAAATATAGATCTAATAGTTTTTATTTCAAATCCATGTATACCAATGTGTAAATCTTTTGCGTTAAATTTTCAAGCACTTTCGATGGTTTTTGTTTATCTGTTTACGTGATTTTTACCATCTGTTAGGTATTATCCGTATTATTTTTTTTATATTTTCTTTGATATCGTCGCGGTGTTTATCGGTGCGGCTTGTGAACATGATATTATAATATTTACGCGTGTCACGTTCGATTTATTATGTACGAGAATAAAAATATACGTGCACGCAGATTATACGCCCGCGCGAATATTTACGCGATCCAACGCAACGTCTTCCGGAAACGAATCTAAAAAAAATCATCGTAAAACTGGTAACGCCCGGGCGCCCGCGAGACGAAAAACATGACATTATATAATATAATTAAATGCAAATATAGCGCCGTGCAATACGTACTAGTTTTTCCTTTCAAACAATGCTATTGTAATACATTTCAGGTGTTTTTCTATAACGAATAGTCAAAATAAAAAAAATACTTAAACCTTATACTCATTTTGCTCGTATTTATAATAACTTTATTAAAAAAAAAATTTTTTTTTTTATTATTGTAGTTTTATTCATCGTTATGAAACCGGCGGCGCGTGTACCTATATAATATATTATATTCTCGTCTGGATATATCTGAGTGGTTGTTTTTTTTTTTTTTTTTAATAATAATTGTTATAGTACACTGTGCAGCGAATTTATTACGACTTTACAGTCTGCACCGTGCGTAATTACGGTAATCACGGGAATGCGTTTGTTTGTTTTTGTTTTTGTTTTTTTTTTTTTTTTTATCTTGATTAATGTCTGCGCGCTGTTATATACTGTTCCGCCGTTCCGCTACCGCTCCCGCGGCTCCGCAGACGGAAGAAAAATCAATTTGAACGGCGGCGGCGGCGGCGTAAGTACGACCGTGACACGCGGTTACCGCGGGCGCGAGCCGAGGAGGCAGGGGCAGGGGATAAGGGGGGACGGTTGGGGGTTTTCTGGGGGCCGGGGGCGTTCGGCGCGTTTCAATAGTGCGAGAGAAAATATTCCCATAAATATAACGCAGTCGACGGTTTTTACCGTTGCCGACGGTCGGGGGCGAGAACCGCCGTTAAAATAGAATAATTTCGAAAAAAAATTGCTTTTCCGAATGCCGATAGTAATAATCGGTACTACATTCGTTCAGCAGCCGATCTAGACATTTTTTAAAGGAGGAGGGGACGTTGTTTAAATTTTCGATAAATTAATTATATATTATGTATATAATTAATGTCAAATAATATATGAATAAAAACTGTAGTCCATTTACAGGGGGAGGGGGCACGTTCTCTTGTGCCCTCCCCCTGGATCCACCGCTGTATTCGCCAAACGCCAAAACGTCGCATAATTATCCGCGAAATCGAGAACGCGTGCAGAAGAAAAACTATTCGATACGATACGCGTGGTACGCGGGTGAACCAAATCTGGAGACCTGGAATTGAGACCCGGTTGACGAAGTGTGAAAATGCGTCAACATTTTCCCGTCGTTCTGCGTAGAAAATGATACAAATTTTTTTCAAACCATTTAACAACTTCGTACGCGCCAAATGAAGTCCTCGGACTATATACGAACCTATTGGGCCGTTTGCGCGTAATTTAGAGAAAAATTTAAAATCGGATATTATTTGAAAAATTATACGTTGAATTCGAGCTGAGAAATAATTTTAACTAGGTATTTGTAATTTCGAGTTTTCGCGTTTTTTTTTTTTCAATTACTCGTTTTATTTCTCATTTTTATTTGTTCGTTATCCGTATTGTTATCATCGAAAAATTGTTCGTCGAGAAACTATAATGTTATAATTTCCACTTTTTCTTTTTCGAGGGAGGGGGAGTTATATTTAAATAACCACAGTTATCTTCGGCTGTGTAACAACAATTTATTTTCCAGTCGTTTATATTGATTTCCACACATCCGTCACGGTACGCGTCGATCTCAATAGTTTTCGTATATTATTGTAAGCTGTTGGTGTGTACCGATAGTACACACGTGCGAATTGGAAACTGGCGGGAAATGTGTACGTTATTTAGTTTACGATACGAAACGCACCACGGATAAAAACAAATATCCACTTTTCGGGCAGATACGTGTATTTACAACAATAAGGTTTTGCATAATTTTATCGGTTGGTAGAAAAAAAAAAGTAGCTAGTCTATTATTATTATTATGCGTTTCACGATCTATAATACCTATTCGGTATACGAGATGTACAGTGTATTTTTATTTTGACGTTTCGGTATTTTCGGTGCGTATTTTAAGGATTTCGTACATTTTTTTTTTTTTTTTTATTTTTTTAAAGCGTATTATCATACAATACGTTCGATTTCGAAGGATTTTAGACCGTACATAATTATCTGTCCTGCAGATGATAACGGATCGCGAAACCCGTCGTCGCCGGCGGCGTATCGGAGACGGGCCGGCGTGTATGGGGAAACTCTCTCGCAGGGAGGGGGAGGGGGACGGTCGGGCCGAACGGGGCTACTTGGGCGAACCGAATCGGGAGCGAACGCGACGCACGGGCGCCGGGCAAGCGGATCCGGAGCCGCGGCGTCGGCCGCTGCAAAATCGATTCAATATGATACTCTCCGAGCTACTCTTCTTTTGTATATTATATACAAAAACCCGCCGCGGCCGTCGCCACCGTCACCACCGCCGCCGTGCGATTCTGGGTCAACATACATATCAGTGTGTGTCGCCGCCGCCGTCCGCCTGATGCCCGTGCGCCGGAGGTCTCCCGCCAAAAGCCATTAGCCCGACGTTAACTCGACTTCCTCTAACCGCCGCCAACCCGCTCGCGGCCCGTCCGCAATGTTGACGCGCGGTGTCGCGGGGTGCGGGGAGGATGGTCCTCGCCGATTGTTCGACGCGAAAAATCGCAACTTAATGGACCTGTCTGCCGCGGTCCCGCCGCCATGTTCCGACGGCACCGCGGGTTCGCCGGATTTTTTTCCCTCTCTTTTTCGCAAATAACGCGCGATAATCCCGATAGCCGATACAAACGCTACGCCCGAGTCCATCCTCCCCTCGAAATAACGGGTTTTATGTAGAAAAATTTCGGCCGCGCGGTTTATTTAGGCTCCGATACGGACCGTGGGGGGGGGGGAAATCGAATTTTCGTATTGGACTCGTTCGAGGACGCGGCAGCGACCGCGAAGATGCAATGCATCAATTATGTGACTTCACATATTATTCATGATTCGGTTCATGCAAAAAGGACCGTTAACGCCATGTTTTAGCAAAAACAATTTAACCGCGAATTTTGAATTGTTTTAACTACCTATACTATATCTAGAATCAAAAGTAATTTGCATTATTGAAACGTGCGTTCTATGTGAATGCTAAAAAGGAATCAATAAAAAATCTTAAATTCACAGAGAACTAGGAAGGTTTTTTAAATCGTCTCAAAATTAAATTTAAGGACTCTTTTAACATTAACTAAACTACTAAATCATGTATTATACTTACTCCGACTGGCACTTTGTTCGAAGAAATCGAAAGTGACTCCAACGATTTTTATGAAACTCGTATATTAATATCTCGGCTTTTCGTGTACGTCGACGTCTAAAACGCGTGTATTCGAAATATTTTTCCGTGCGCAATTTTATCGAACGGCATCACTATATAATATTTAGATTAGATTCCAGAGCCTTATTTACATTTTCAGTGCCCTATCACGAGAACACGATATCGTTTTACAACACGCTGGAATTTCAAGCTGCTGCACGCTTTACACGTTTTATACCTTACAAGTCGGCATCTCAAAGGCATTGTTCTAGGCATTGCTGAGCGAGTGTAAACTGTGCGATGGGGCTGATATTTGTTAATTTTTACCATGTCTTAAAAGAACGTGACACGCCCTTGAAATGTGGCGTTCGGAGCTAATGCCCCCCCTCCCCCTGGGCCCCTAATACGTCTCTGACTAGTAATATTTACGACAAAAGTATACATGACAACAAATCCAAATCTCCTTCAATGCTAAAACAAATATGTACGGTGTAAAATGTTTGTCGATCTCGATGACTGTGATATAACATATAAAACGGTAGGTATAGAAAAAGAGACGCAACTGTTTCAAATAAGATTTTATTTTTTTTTTCACGCCCGAGTAACGAGCGTGAAAAATACTCAACACGCCTCGACGGTGCGCATCGTATCTATTTGTAAGTTCCTCTCTGTCAATTGTCGTTTTCCGGATGACGACATGTACGTGCAGTAATTTTAAACCGACTCGTTTCGTTTAAAACAGTTTTTTTTTAGTCAAAATCGACGTTTCTTATTTTTGTTCTTTATATAATATTATAAATTATTCTTCTTATTTTTTACAAGACTTCTGAGCTCCTATAGAGTTCTAAGGTTTCCTTCTATTATAATACGTTCATTCATCTTTTGCGTAGTGTGACTAGGTAACAGACTTTCCTTCAAGTTTCCATTGCAAGACTGTGTAGACGACTTCATCTCCGCTCCTTCTCAGTTCTCGAACTATGTATCCTAGCCGCTAAATTTATCGGCCTTTTATATAACTATAAATCTAAAATTTTAAGTGTCAACCCAATTTCTTCTGGTAATTCTTTATTTAACTTCCTTATTTTTTCGTATTTGGCCTAATACCGCCCAGCGTATAATCCGGCATATTTCGTTCTCGAAAGTTCTCAGCCCCTTTCTGCTATGTTTGTTGCCCAAACTTCATATAGGCGCAGTATAATATCACAACCGATTCGTAGGTGAACTACTTTGTTTCGTACAAACGATTGGCCACGTGAGATAGACCACGCGTGTGGATAACAAAGGCAGGGAGAACGGCTTTTGCGCTAGAAGAGTTTCGCTCAATTCCAAAATCTTTTCAGAAAAAACGAAATGAAAACATTACATACCATTAACTATACAACTTATTTCGCCTTAAACACGTCACGTTATTGTGTTCGTATTACACGGTATTCTAAAATAAGTATTTAGAAAATTGTTTAGACGGCGAAATAAAAATGATCAACATAAAATGTAAAATAATCGCAATTCGACCGCGGTGAGAGCCTTTTTCGCGGAGTTTTATTCAAAACGCGCGTCGCCCACTGACAAATATAATATTATATTTCACCATAATATAAACAGCAAAATCGGTAAAACAGGAAAATGTACATCAATATGCAAAAAAAAAAATTTAGAAAAAAAGATGATAATAAAAATACGCTCTGTATAAAAACTATTATACGAAAGTATATTTATAATGCAATACGGAAAACCTTGCAAAAATATAGTATGCAACGTAAAGTAAGTTTCGCACGCGTGTCTTCGATTCAATAAAAAAATGCCTATCAGATGTGCGGTAATATCGATGTTTTTAAACTCACGTTTTATGTAATTCGTTATATTTATACACGCGTCTGCGCGTGCCTATATTAAATTCGGGTGCTTATAATAATATTAAAAATAAAAAGAGCTACTACTGAGGACGGGTGCAGTCGCTGTTATAAGTGGGAAGTTAGGAAGGTAGGATACATAAGGTTATTTAATTTATATTTGTAAGCAACTATAAACCATTGCTGACGAAAGACGATTTGGAGCGCAGTTCGGTAATACACAATTTGAAGTGCCGTAATTTTTTTTTGCGATTTTCGTTTAAATTTGATTTCAAAACGCTTATTAAAAAAAAAAAAGTCTTTCAATGATTTTGGAAATTTTGCCAGCTCTAGGAAAATCCAATATAAGCATATATAAGTATTACTACCAAGTTTCAAGTCTCTACGTGTATGTATAACCGAATTCCATACAGCAAAAAACTCCCAAAAATTAAAATTCCTCAAAAGTGGCTCAAACATTTTGGCGATAATACCGTAAGAAAATAAATCGAAATGGTGTCTTGTGGTTTTTGGATTAAATCATTTTTTTCTGGTAGAAAACGTCCCTGTTTTTATAAAATAATGAAATTGTGAAATTGTACGTTTTCCTACGTTTTTTTTCCCCACTTAAGTGCTTTTATTTAAAAAATGGCGTTGAATATCAAAAATTACCTCTCTAAAGTACATTCTAGACAACTTGACCTTTCAGAAAAATCACTACCCTTAAAATCGGAGCAAGTTTACTAGCAAAAAATGTGTCCACAGACTAGAACAAAGAAAATAAAAAATAAACAGCATTGTAGTAAATGCTACGCTCGGAATCTAAAATAGTGTTGGTCCACTTTAGAAAAATTAACGTCATATAAACGAACAATTTTAATAATGCGACGACGTGTTCGTTATAATTATTATAATAGCACACAATTTAATTTTATCTTCGCGCCAAAGATAAATACAAGAACCCGATACAAGAAAATATAATTCATTATTAAT
The DNA here is from genome assembly GCA_902439185.1 of Cinara cedri. Lineage (NCBI taxonomy): Eukaryota > Metazoa > Arthropoda > Insecta > Hemiptera > Aphididae > Cinara > Cinara cedri. Next base: position 1,053,352 of record CABPRJ010002369.1, read on the forward strand.
AATAATTATTAGACCCCGGTGATTATGAGTATACTTATAATACGTATATAATAGTATTATAATATTATAACATATGATACACGAAAAAGAATAATTATGCTCGACCCAAGAATATAATATATTTTTGGTCCCGGGGGAAAATGACTTACCTAAGTCAATTTCAGACATTTTTTTTTTTTATAACTTTGTCTTATGTAATTTTTGTTCCCCTTCATTTGTTGGGTTTAAATAACACAAATTCATGTGCGTATATTCCAACGCATTATATTTTACTAAAAATTAAAATAACTCAAGTCCCCACTATACGATGTAGTTTTTAACTAAAAGAGACATAAGTCGTATATGACTTGAGCCGTTTATAATGCGTGCATTTAAGTTAAGCTGTTTGCTGTTATGCGCAATTATGTAATTTATAGTGATTTTAATCATTTTGTTATTGTACTGCAGACAACTATTGATTCGAGCCTTTCTTTTTTGGGACCGAAAACGCAATAACCGATGTGCGTTTCCAGTTTGGATAATTCGAAATTTCAAAAATTGAAAAATATACTGTCATCCTGATAATATATCATTACAGACAACCAAAACGATTTTTGGAACAAGGTTTAGAATTTACATAATTTTGATTTTACAAAAACAGTAGGTTGTGCATTTAATATTTCTCCGATAATATAACATTATTAATTGTTCTGGCTGTCGTTATTTTTTATACGAACGGTTTTCACACGATAAAAAGCTACCTGACCTAACCCGTCTATATGCTCGGTGGTATTTACGTAATATTTACGTCATTCTGCAATTTATCGGTAAACCGTCTGAAAAACTATTTTTTTTTTCATTTTTACAAAGGAAACCTATACTGCAGTAACGATGCATTTATATAATATAATATACTCGGGAGACGAAATCGCATCGTGCGATCGCACATTATTATAATAACACATCACTCAGCTGCGAAATCGTTGAGACGCCGTATTTTTAATAAAAATAAATAGTATAAACCCCGTCATAATTTTCGTAAAAATTATTTACAATATAAATGTTTGTATGAAGAAAAATTGTCCGTTTATTTTTTCTTTTACATTTCGTTCCGATTTATATTATTTTCAACGTTGCGTATTATCACGATTACAGTTGCTATACAGTCACTGCTGCAGTACCTACTTGTACGTACAGCCTTTTTCTATATATAAAGACGTTTTTGTATATAACGTAGAGTAAAAAGGTTATCCGACCTTTCTCTGCAGAGAGGGACTTATATTATATATGGAATTTATTATTGAAAAAAAAAGATATGCGCCGCCGCCGTTTGTTAAAAATAATGTTATTTTCGAACCGATTGTTATATGTACGCGCGCACAATAAATACCTACACGTAGAATAAATCTCGCGTTCAAATAATAATAAAATGCCATGGCGGTGGCGGCGGTAATGTACTTATATAAAGGTCGACTTTTAAATTTCCGCTCTTATATATATTTAATAAAGAGACAAAGAAAGAGAGAGAGAGAGAGAGAGAGCGATATGTAACAACATTACACGGACTATCGAAGAAATATCGCCGTAAAGCTTTTAAACCGTTCGGTGGCGTTCGGAAAGAGAAAAAAAAAGAAAACTTATCTGCGCCAGAAGTACATATAATATAATATACGTCTTTATACCCTCCTCCCTCGTCGTACACTCGTATACGTACAAAACGCGTCAAAAGTATCGGTTCTTATCCAAAACGGTATAAATCCGTAGTGTTTCAACGGGCGTCACTATATATATAATATAATATAGATAAATGTATACTATATTTTATGTACCTCAGAATTTAATTTACACCCCCTATACACATATAAATAAAACCTCCTTATAACGGACCCCTTATAAGGCGGAAATCTCCTTAAAACGGAAAACAACAGTAGTTCTGCATAATCCATACCCGTATAATTTTTTTAGTCTCCCTTGTAATGGAAAAATCAGTTGGTACCCAGCTACTCCTTTATAAAAAGGCTTTACTGCACTATAGGGGAAAGAACCAAATTTTATACAAATATAAGTATATTTCGGTAGCCGTCCGTCATCTCACCGTTCCTAATATACTAAAACGCGCCGTAGACATTGTAACCTATATGATGTTGCAGTGAACGTTAATATCAATATTGTAACTTGCGTTATTAATCCTTTTTTCGTGTTAACCTGTATAATTATTATTACGTACTTATTCTGTTCAATTGTATTTTCGTACTATTTTTTTCAAAGCGCCGTAACAAAACAATTTTTATAAACGTTATCGCGGTAAATTTAATAATACTATTATAAACAGTAGTTAAACGAGCAATCTCGAACCCGACGTGCGCAATTTGCTAGGGAAAAACATTCGTTAAATCTCTCGGTCGGATATCAACGAAAAAGCTACAGGATATCATTATAGAAAATCGGAGAAAAAATATTCCCGTGGACGTATGAAAAGCCCGGTGTTCCGGAAGTAAACATTTTCCTGGGAAGATTTCAATATTTTATAAAATTATAATGGTTGCAGTAATAGGTACCAATATTATGTTTTTAAATAAAATATGTATTGTCTTACAGCACGTAAATACGTGCATACAAATAATAACCATCGTCGAGCGGTAAACAAAAAGACGATTTTTTTTTTTTTTTATATCTAATAATACAAATCATATAATTATTATAAGTAATGCGTTATTATTATAATATTATATTTTTTCATTATAATATAGTAAATTATATACAAATTAGGGTTCCTACCCACGCCTTCGTGGCGTAAATATCATGTAAGAAAAAAATAGATAGAGATTCCTTTTTAATTCATACTGTTCTTATTATATTTGTATGTTAATTGTTTTAAGTGACCGAATTTAATCATTTCTATACTTAAATGGATAATGTAAATTTTTAATTTTTTTTAATAAATTCGTTGTTGTATAGGTTTATAATGTATACAATATATTTTCGTAAATCGTCGTGTAATAATCACAATAATCGCAAAGGGCTTATATAAACAATAATCGTACTATTTAATTTGAACATCTATTTGATGCGCTATTATTTTAACGAAACAAATGTTAAACTCGAAGTTGAACGAATTATATTCTTTTACTATCTATATATAGTTTTACGACAACGAGTTTCCCCCGTTATTATTTGTTTGTTTCGTTTAAAACTTTCTCTACGGTTGGCTACAAAAAAAAAAAACGCGCTTTTCAAAAGCTATACGAATAAGAAAACGAAAACCTCCCAACAAATCGACGAGTCGCCAGCCTACTTGTATGTAAGAAAATGTTAGTTTAAATTTCTAACGCGTCACGCGCTATCTATCATTTTATACGTATAGATAACCTATATATAGATATTCGTTTTGAACGGAAATCTTGACCATTTTTTTCGGACAATAAATTCGATATACGGCTCGCGGAATCGGTTTTCGTGCGGGAACAATGATTTATCATTGCTTTCAATTTAAAACGTGAACGAAAATAATACAATATATATTATTTTACGTCTTGCGAAACGACTGACGAGCGTCCCGCAGGATTTTGCGTCCGCGACGTGAACCGAACCGCCGTCAGTGTCCCCGCCACGCACCGATAAATCCACGGAGGTGATAAACATGTCCGGTAGAGGTTTTTTTCTCGCGAAGACTCGATATCAATAAAGCGTGCCTATATGATTTCGTTTTTTATAAAAAAAAATAATAAATATATAACAAACGTATTGCCGGATCCGCTGCGACGGACGCGATCGTTCCGCGTTGAATATAATTTTACGACTTTGAATTTAATGGAAAAAAAAAATTGTTTTCAAAAATAAATAGCCGAAATATCTGCATGCATAGGTACCTATCCCAAATCATATGACTGATGGTATATTCGCGGAACTTCAAACCCCAATGTCAAAACCCCGTATAGTATTTATTAATATTATATACGAATGTATATTATGATGGATCGAGACGTGAGTGGAATTTTCGGAAAGATAAAGCCGCGAGCAAGACGTATATGAATTAATAAAATATTTTTTCATCGTAATTCTTTATTCACGATTTAAGTATTTATGGATTTGTTTTTTTTTTTACGAATATTTTTCATGTATTTTTTTCTCGCAAGTAAGTACTGCACACCCGTTCGCGGTTTACTTTGTTATTATATACTACTGTGTGAATACTATTATAAATTTTTCGTTAAAACGTGCAGTTTTAAATTTCCCGCAGTAAGTGCAAGTATATAAATAATATGCATACCGATATATAATATTCCGCTATGGCGTTCAATTAATATTGTATGCACTTTATTTTCGTGTAGGTACCTATATATATAGCGTGGTAAAAAAAAAATTGTAAAAAAGGCATAACGAACGAGATATGTATTCATTTTTATTATACATAATACAAAACTCGTATATACTATGATACGTGCTCTATTATTATTTATTTATTATTGTTATTATTATTATTATTATTATTTTTTTTAGTATAGGCGCGTATATATTATAAAATATCGCATATATTATTACACACATATATAGTTAAGTACCTACTCTCGCGTGCAGTAGAATATTCTATTATTTACGTTCTGCGGGTTTTTTACTCTTTAACAACAAAGAAATTACACGTTAAATTTAACAAAACATCTCGCGGACTATTAGTTATTTATCAATTGTTACTCAGATAATAGAGTAATATACGTATCGTAACGCAGTGTAATAAGAGGTGTAGGTACACATATTATAGGTATCTCTAGCTACTTTATCATAAAACATTTTTTATCGTTCACCAGGTTCTGTGAAATAATATTATGTACTGCAATCCGTGAATAGGTAACGCGGCCCGTATACAGGGTGTTTTTTTTTAAATTGTATTACATTTATTATTTGTATTATGCGAAAATTTCGAAAAAAATTGATTTTTGGCGTTTTTCTACAGTTGTTCCGTATATATCAGTTATCGTTTAAAGATATTTTCAATATTTTACGTTAATTCCCTGCGTATACCACAAACAGTGATTTGAAAAACGAATATTGTTAAAAAAAAAAAATTTGTACACGCATAACATAATTATTTAATATATTGATAAACCGTTTGAGTAATAAAAACAGTTTTAACATTTGGACCGGATGGCCTAGGCCATTTTATTGTGTGTTTAACAGTTTTCAAATAATAACAATTTATTGGTTTTTTTGTCATCTCTATCGATTTGCAATATTCGTTGTTGTTAACAATAAATAATTCTTTAACAAACCTAACTCGACAAATTAAACCATTTATTGTAAATATTACGAAACATTATTTTCTAGTGAATGTATTCTAAAAACTTTTTTATTTTTTATAGTTTGTAATTTGGATTAGATATAATATGCTCACCAATATTTTTAGAAAAATATTATTTAGAATAGAGGGGGGAGGGTGTTTAAAATCAAAAGTTAACATACATTTAACGGTATATAAAGAAGGTAGCGGTCAATATTTTAAATCGAGTTAAAATAATGTATAAATAAAAGGTATTCGTAGTGTCAGTATAGAAACGAATAGAAAATTCGAATTAACTAACAATTTAATGCGAAAATCGCTAGACCATGGTAAAAATAAAAAATAAAAATCACCAGTTATAAAATAATAATATAATTTATATATTTAATATAAAAATATAAAAACAAACATAAATTTAAAACGTTATTTGTTTTTACCGACGACGACCTACATAAAACAAAGTACGTACGCCTATACTACTATACGTTATTATTAAAAAATAATAATAACTTAATGAAACGACGAAAGGTTAATTAGATATTTATATCTACGTTTTTTTTTTTTTTTTTTTTTTTGTTAATGTTGGCCGCAAAAATCCTATCCGACGCATTACGCGCTCGGGTAAATAATTAAAACAAAATATCAGTTTTATGTCAAATTCGTGAAACAATCATTATACAGTACACGATGTAAATAATAAGATTCTCGGAATAATACGAATATATGCAGGCGTCTTAAGGATTTTATATTTCTTTCGCTGTTATATCGTCCGTCTCTTTAAATAAACAAAAAAAAAAAAAATCAACTTTAACGCGTTGAAAAATAAAAACTATGTACCTAAGTATACCGATTATAATTTCTTTGCTCACTGCGCGAGTCATCCGTGTGTAAACAAGGTTTGCATATTATACATAAGCCCTCGGGAATTTGTTATAAAGAAACTTTGAAAAAAAAAAAAATCGCATGTTTCTATATAAGTAACACATAATAAATCATTTTTTCCACTCGCCCGTCGTCGTTGTTTGTGTGCTGCAGGGACTTTTACTTGACTTTTACCTACACCTAATACCGGTTAATTATTGTGCGGGTTAAAACGAGTTTTACGAAAATAAAATCTCGGTTAGTTTACAATATTAACGGGCTCTTATTGATTGTATAATAAAGTATAGGGCAGGGTCGAATTACATTTCGGTTAAAAAAAAAATAGGTAAAACGGTGGAACCCCTGCAGTCGGATGGAAAAACAGATAAACTGGCTTCGGGTCAAGAATAAAAAAGTGTTTCAACAAAAACGTTCGAACAAATAGAGTTGATTTAAACGTTTTGAAAAAACATTTGATCTCTTTGATGTTTTATTACAAATAGATACGACCTAATTACCTATATTTTAACGTCAGAATACAGACACGACTTTAAATTAAAACCAGTGTTAATAGACTGCGGTAAGTGGGGATGGGAAAAGAATGTTTTAAAATCTTATTCGATCTACAAGTGCGACATTTCGACCGTTTAATTCAGCTGCGGTGGCGTAGCTACAATAGATTTTTTAAGAAGAAACGAATCCTTTTTTTGAAGCATCCGCCTCTTAATAAACTCTTACCAGCGTAAATTAAATTATTTTCTTAAAAAATCTTAAATGAGTATATACAGTTTATTACAGGCTGCATTATTGTGTTTAATAATACGTATCAGCATTTTCACAATCAACCACCAAGTATTGTTTTTCGTGATATTGCATAATATAGCTTGTTATTAGAATTAAGCATAGCTCGGCAATAAATCAGAAAAAGTTTTCACATACTGCTTAGTGAACAATTTCCACAAAAACAATTTACACAATTCAGGTACCTATTTACTTTATCATATAACAGTCAAATGCCACAGCAATACAAGCTATATGAAACATTTTCAATGGACACTATAATGTAGCTACTATCTATATACTCTTATATGACCTTTAGTCTGATAACATCGCATGTTTTTATCAAACACAATCAAATTAATTATCTATTTAAGATGCGATTACTGAGTAGATGCCAAACCGCCTAACCTCCCACCCCAAAAAAAAAAAAAAATTTGCCAGAACTTCCTGCCCCGGAATAATGCTTTAGCCGCGCTACTGAATTCTGGTAAAACGTGCAATTCGACCGTGCCGATATAGTATACGCGAGTATAGTGTGTCTAATAATTATTTCGACGTTATTATAAAGTATGCAACCGATGCTACGGCAGAGTTTTCGGAGGATGGGACGGGAGTTCTGCTTGTTCTCGTATATTATATTATAGAGTGTAAAGTAAACGTCAAAAACCGGACGCGACGGCGACGTGACGTTTTGACAAATGCATTTTAGTAGCTAACGGTGTTTTAATACAACAACAATAATATTATAACTCTGTTTTAACGTCGTTGTCGTCTCTATTTGTCTTCATTTGTATATATTTGTATGTTCGGAGATAATATTATTATCTCTTGCGAAGAATGGGGGGAAGGGGCGAGAAGTGAACAAAAAAAAAAACCCCCGCATATACGTATACTTGAAACTGTTGAGCCGTAAAAGAACGATGGACTTACAGTATCGATTTGGCACAGAAATGCTGCATAATAATAATAGCACAAACAGAGGACTATATAATACGCGGACGCGACGAGAGAGATACAATAATTATTATACATTTTATATATGTACGCGTAGTTGCTCTTCATCGCTAATGACTGTACACGAGGCGGAGAAAAGTTTAATATTATTTTATATAGATCCGAAATATTAATATAAAACTTTTTCTTTCCTCCCCCTCCCCGTTATTTATAAAATATTATACAGTGTAGTGTGTAGCGGGATACCGCCAACCGTTTCTTCCATTAATAATACCGAAGTCACGGGGCTGTAGTTTTTGTTTGTTTTTTTTTTTTTTTTTTTTTTTTTTCTAACTCATTTCTATATATACTGACAAATTATTTAACCAGGAAACATTACTTTTAACAGTTTTAACGAAGCGTATATATACGTATTACAGACGCGTTGAATGAATGTTTGCGGATTGTGATTAGGGTTCGGTATGTATAAAGCATTTGCTTATTTTGTTGTTTTTTTTTCAATTTTAAATGCAGCAGAGTACTACGGAAACGTTATTTAAATTTGTTCGTTTTTTTTTTTTTTTTGCTTATTTCGATAAATAAAAAAAAAAATTTTTTACCGGTTATTTTGCGTATTTTTCAAGCTCTTGTATCGGATCTTAAAGAACTTATTATTATTAAGCGTTTTAAAGACTTATAATGAAGTTTTTTTACGCTAAAATTCCGTATATTATGTATAAAATATACCCGGGCCGGATTTCAAATCAAAAAATTGAAAACGGGACCTGATTTACGGCGACCCAACTTTATATATGCCGACTCTTAAATGAGCACGGTGCATAACTAGAAAAACGATTTTTTATTAAGATCCTATACAGACATTTTCGCCGATTTAAAAATAACTAACACAAGACGGTCGGACATTTTTAAATTTTAAAAACAATAATAAACATAATGTTCAATATTATTGTGTACACTCGTTCAGTTTTCACGTTACACTCGTCTGGTAACAGTGGCAACAGTAATAATATTGAATTAAGTAGTTTATAGTATTTTATATTATTATAATAGTACCTATACGTTCGAATTGAAAAAAAGTAATAAAATAATGATGTATTTTAAGTAGATACATCAAACGTAAGTACTCGAATTACAATCGAGACCCGAACGCAAAACGATACAATACGATGCATCGGCTAAAAGTTAGTTTCGCGTGCGAAACCGATTATAATATTATAATATTATGATTTTAACGATTTCGTAATGCGATCACAGAATGTATAGGTAGGTAAATAAAAGAATTGTTTCGATTGAACGGCATTTATCGACAAAAGCTATCGTGAGGTCATGGCATACATTTTTTTTTAAATATTTTTTTGAATAATTGCAAAATCGTAAATACTTTATCAACGCGTACTTATATTATAATACCATATTTTATTAATATAGACATTTATAATATAATTATAATAATTTGATAATTAAATTACGACGTCAAGATTATTATTAGCATATTATTATTATAATTAAGCATGTAGCCGAGTGATGTTATTCTGTTATTCTTCTTACATAGGTACAATAAGTATTGTGTATTATCTGTTTAATAAATATGTTCATTACACTTTAAATTCGGAGAGTATCACTATAATGTATTTTAGATTTGAAGCGTAATCTTGTTTTAATTTTTTGTTCCATCTGTAAATGACATTTCGAAAACAAATCTTGCTCCGATGTATAGAGTGTAGTACCTTTTCTGAAAGAAAATTTTCCCTAATTGATGCATTAAACAGGTAATTTTTTGATATCCAAAATAGTTTTCGTAATCAAAATAATCGATAAAAACCAAAAAAGATAGAAGATACGATTTTTTCAAATTACGGCCGGACGCACGACGATTTCATTATTTAAAACTGTTAAGATTATTTTAAAAAAATTTTATCTAATTTGTGAGTAAAAATTCGTCTTTTGATTTTCTGAATAGTTTTTCTAATAATTACGAAAAACCGGGAAAAAACTTACAAGTGTACGGCATTTGGTTTTTATGCTATTATTCTGTTATAAATCATTGTAGAGACGTGAAGTTTTCATAAAATTCGTGGTATTTGGACGTAGTAAAATTTTCAAACCATTCAACCGATTTTTAATTAGCGTTTTAAATTCAAATTTTCACGAAAGTCATAAAAATGACGATATTTCAAAATACGTCTTACCGAACTTCGCTTTAAATCGTTTTTCGTTAGCAACGGTTTATAGGTGCGTACTGATATTAATTAAATAACTTTACGTATCTTACCTTCCCGATTTCACACCTATACAACAGAGACTGCATGTACCCGTCCCCAGTACCAAAATTTTTATTATTTTTATTACCATTAATTATACATAAACGCGATTTAGCAAGTTTACGTTATTCGGAGCGAGACGCAAATTTGAAAATCAATAGCCGATAATATCGTTTTGTAATCTGCACGGGTGCATTACGGATTACGTACGGCATTCACTCTATACGGAACACAAAATATATTCGATCGATATTATTGTATATAGTAATATAAGAGATCGCCGAACGATTTATGTCTATAGCGAAACGAAAACCGAAATGAAATTCACTAGGCATTTTCCTAAGCTCGCGGTAAACGTCGCGCGGCTGCAATATAATTTTAACCGTTGATAACGTCGACGGCGGCGGTTTTCGATTTAAAAATAATTCTCTATACAGGCGTGTGCGTAATATGTGTGTGACGTTTGCTGGAAATCGTTACAGGATTTGTCACGGTGCGATATCGTACACACATAATAATATTGAAAATAAATATTTTTATATGTACCTGCAGTACGTCCAAGTGTAACGTCCTAGCGATTTCTCCATTATTTACCCGCAACACTGCAGGCGCCACGTAAACCACGTTTATGAAACACTGGTTTTTACCGGAGTGCATACCTATATATGTACCACAGGTATATGGTACCGATACCGTACAGGTAGCGTATATAATATACCGGGTGCGTATTATCGTCGCCGGGCAACAGGCCGGGTCATCGTCGTCGGTTTTGCGCGTTGTGCGGACGACCTGGCGCACGCACGCACGCACGCACACGCACCCGCGGATTCGTTCACGGTAGATTTTACACACAATAATAATAATAATGATGATAATGATAATGGTACGAGTAGTCCGCGTTACAGGTATATAGGCAATACGAGCGTTTTTATTATTCATTTGCCCGACAATAATATACCGATTCTGTATACCCGTGTGTAGCAGCGCTCCGAGACCCTATACATATATTATATTATATACCTATATAATTTTGTAGAAAATTCATAATAATATAATAAAGGCCTTACCTGCGGGCGCACAATGCGACAGCAGAAATATTATTGTTATTATTATTGTCGTTATGGGACCCGAGACGCACATCCGTTTTCGAAAACCCAAAAACGTATTTCATTCTCATTCAAACGCCGCCCTACCCCGGAGGAGCCTAAAGGTGCGGCACAGTGAGGTAGGTACGCTTACCTGCCGGCCGGACAACGATGACTGCCTATGGATACACGAGATGACAACGCGACGGACATTATTTACAATATTATAGCTAAAGCGAGGTAATATACTCTTGTCACTACTCGTGTTTTTCGAGGGAAAAAAAAAATGATCGATTTCGCACCGACGACTAGTCGCACTATGAGCTGGGAATCGACGGGAAAAAAAATTAGTTTCCACTAACGTAATGTTAAAGTCTACGACAATAAAACACGCGGGGTTAGCGTTATATAGGATAAGACCACCGTCACCGCCGCAATAATCGACGAGGATACCTATGAAGAAGGTCGGGTACCTATTCCGAAAACGTCTTTACACAAATGTAATTTTCATTGTTCGATACCTAGTTTTACGTATTCTTACGTCCATCGGCGCGCACGAGGAGGGCGGGAGCGCCATATTATCCTGCCTCTCCGCAATTCGCATCAAAACGCAACAACCAGAATTTATTTGGTAATTTGATCGTGAAATTATATACGTTTCAGCCGAGTCGAGATGCCTTTACGCGTGTTATAAACCCGCCGTTTTGATTGGTTACATGGTTGCAGGTTACTAGATTCGTTTACCGTGTTACCAACAAGTTTATCTCCAAGTCGAGCAATATTTGACTCGGTGAAAGTCTAGTTAAAATATGTTTACATACGGCTATATTATCATAATATAACATTAACAATTTATCAATAATAATTTAGCGTTATAAATAACCAAAAAAAAAAAAATAAATAAATAAAAACATTGACTTAACGTTATAATATTGTCACACCTATTTGTATATAGAAATTACTTCATCAATTCTAAGTATCATTTATTTACCACAATACATTAGCAAGAATAGCGTGCTGACCCTAATATTTTTATATAGTACAGGTACAGAAAACGTCAGAAATTTATTGGACAATATTAGTGTGTAGCAATTCATTAATGTAACTTTAAGTGCACAGTATGATATTATATACATTTTGGTTGTGTGACATCACGAAAAACTAATTCAAAATTCAAAATATCAAGTACTGTAGTATTTTTGGAAACACAAAACAAATATCGGTTCGGTAAATATATATTGTTTGTTATCGATGTAGCTTATTCGAAATAACCGCCGATTGCCAGAAACCACATTCGACCAGCTTAAAAACAGAGTCACGTGTTCGACCGACGACGCGATATATAGTCTGATGAAAGCGCCTTTACAAAAAGAAAAAGTTCGGTTTATTGAATAAAAATTAGATTTTTCCGATCCGGTTTTTGAATTTCTCAATATCAATCGAGTTAAGGGATAACGCGAGAAGATTTATGAATCGCGATTATTCCATTTACCGCATTCCTTGCCACGACTGCTTACGACCAATCACCGACGACGACAGTGAGAAACGCAGTGTTACGCCAACGGATTCTGTTTAGCGATATAAATCGAATAACAAAAAAAATGTCCGGAAAATTGTTTAGACACGGATTTACAACAAGTATTGTACCATGGACTATTGTGCTTTTAGCTAAGCACGACTCCTGTGCAATAATTCATAGTACACCAAATAACTGCACGTGTATGCATGTAATTACGTACGAATATTAAATATAATATTATTTGTCCAATTAGTTTATTGTTGTACGCGTGTTATTCTTCTTTTAATAATTATTATTTGTCTAATAATTAGCTTATTGTTGCACGCGCGTTATTCTTATTACAATATTATACGTACGATTGCATATTGACTCGAATAATAATAATAATAATAATGATAATAATACTGATATTAAAGTATTAATGGTGTTAATAATCGCCGAGTGTACATTTATCCCTATAACATAATTAATATAATATTAAATAATATAATTCAAAAAAATGTAATACAACATTAAATACAAGTAAATTATTAAATGGGATTAAAAAAAAAAAATCTAATGTACTCTGGTACTCGGGTCATAATAATATAGGTATATGTGTAGAATACTTGTGTTTGTGCTTTTTACGGCAGCAGTCGGTTATGCAGCCGCTGCAATAGCATGACGTGATAACTATTAGTATATATTATTGTTCATTTATGAGCTTGATTCCGAGAAACAACTGCCGGTATAAAATATTCATTTTCGTTTTCAAAGTTCAATATTTGTCTATCAGAATGTAAAATAATGTAAAACCGTAATAATATATTATTACACATATCGGCTGCCTAGGTATTTAAATAACTGTACGATTGTATTACAATATTTTTGTTTACATTCGAGAGAGAGAGAAAGAGACTTTGCGAAATGCATTGTTTTCCGTTTAAAGAAAAACAAATGCACACGTGTTACGCACGTACGTCTCGAATGCAATATTTTTGAAGGATAAAAAATAATATTTTTCAATAATACCAGGAATGATTTAGAAAAATATTATATACTTTGGAAAAAAAAAAAAAAACGAAACGGCAATTTAACTTCTAAACGAATGTATCGGATGTTTTTTAGTTTATAAAAAAATGTTCCACCAGAAATTTTGCTCCAGTCGAAAATTGTTTCGCTTTTTTTTTTTGCAGCGTCTTCGGTCTATAATTGCGACCGTCGCGGGTGAATTGGGCGCTCATTTCTCCCTCCCCCCTCTGCAGTCTTCTGAATAAACGGGAAACCCGGCAATAGCGTTTTGTATTATTTTCTTTTGATTTCTGCAGTGTTACCCCGACAACGACCGGAAAAATACCGCTAATTTAATGCGTTTTGATAATATCAAAAGCGTTTTTTCCTTGGCAATGGCTTATCGTCGCATATACAGATATTAAAGTACTCCGTATAGTTCTTCCCCTCTCCCTCCCCTAAAACGACTAGACGTACGTCAGCAGTATCAGACGGTTGTTGTTGTTGTTGTTATTATTATTATTATAAGAAGACGACGAATAAATTATTGCAAATATTATACGAGCCGAGCTACGATGCCGCACAATACACGCGATATCAAAATATTATTTTGCAGTGTACACAAAATGCCATAGATATCGAAAAACAAAACAAAACGCTCTAAATCCACATATAATACGTACGTGGATCGGGTTAATAAACTTGAAAAAAAGCAGTAACAGAATAAACGAATTCGGTAAATATTATTGACTGTTAGTAATACTATTTGTCGTAATCGCTCTATTGGAACAAAAACGCTGCAAACACACGCGTTCGCCCACAATAGGACGGGACGAAAAGAAATATTATAGAGTGCGAATTTTTTTTTTAATCGCACCGTGTTATACTCGCTTTGATACTGATTCTATTGTAGCACCATTTTTTTTTTCTCGCTACGATTAATTAATATAATATTATACCGACCCATACTTGCATGCAATAATATTATATTATTGCTGCATGCGTGTATATAATATACAAGTGCATTGTTTTCGCCGATCGATAACGCTATAAATGTTTATTTTATTATCATTTTTTTTTTTTTTTTTAATACACCTAATACGAATTACTATTATTATTATGATCGAGTGTTGTTTGACGTCCGCGATTGTATAAACGCGCGTGTGCAGCCGCAGCGCTCAGCACACAACTATACACAGTCGAGTGTTTTCACGCCGCCGCCACACCAATGTCGAATAAATAATAACAATAATTAATATTATTATCCCGTCCACTTGTATCGAAAATTTCAATCACTGTTGTTCGTATCGTTTATTATTATTGGGTAGGTAACATAATATTACAATATACACTTATTCTACATCATCGCCGTTTATCGGCTGGAAATCGTCGAAATACCACACGATAAACAATAATAATCTGCTCGACTGGACCACCGGCTTTGGGCGTGCTAAAATTATCGTAGACACATTAAAGACCCGCGGGGGGCAATACCCCCGCAATCCCCTTCACGCGACACTTTTGATAATTGATTGCACATTTCATTTATACGATTGTACGTATAAAAATGTACCGTGCCATAACATTGATTTTATTTTGTAAACGCGTCGTCTGTAGGCAATCTGTGTTTGTTCTGCTTATTAACTATACGAAGTACACGGATAAAATATTTAGTCAATACTATAAAAAAAAAAAAGCTTATTGGATATAGGTGCTAAAGACACCCTAGCACCCTCCTCCCAGTTAAGCCTATGGTCGATCGTCTCGCTGCAAAAACGGAAAAACAAAAACGACTTTTGCATAACTTTAGTAATAACACCACACACGATGTTCAAAAAATTGAAATATATCTCGAACAAAGTTCTAAAAAAATAAAAAACAACATTTTGTTTAAGAAATTATTTTTTTGTAAATATCATGTTATAATAGCAGTTAATTATAATGTTCTTGTGATTATTTAAGAACAAAAATACAATTGCAAAAAAAAATATTGCCTACTTATCCAAAAGTAATAGGGGTTGTTTGTTTTCATTTATAGAATATGTTCAGAATGAATAGGAACTATATATCTCCACTATTCAAAGTATTTTAATTTTCAAACATAGGGACTTGTTTGAAACGTTTTAAACGAGCGTTTAATACAATTCGCTGTCCTCATCTCAAGACATTGCCCTCTTCCCCCTAACCATTCCCGACAATCTTAAATTTTTATTATTACTATTATTATTATTTGTTTTTTTTTTTTTATTTTTTATAAATAAAATATTCGGGTACATAACTACGATATGACGTGTTATGAAATCATAAAAAAAATCGTATTTGTGTATGTATATGTACCGAACGGTAAAATATTATAACTATAGTTACACGAACATAGTATTCGAGTTTACGATTCGTCTGTTTGGGTAAGTATACGATGTCGTAAAACAAGAATTCGTAATAATTTTATAATGACATCATATTTTTTTATTTCCACGATAAATAGTTTAAGTATACATACATAAATATACATTATGATGAAATCTATGGAAAAAAGAAACGACTCGACTTCAAAGTCTCGCTTTTAAGTTACAACATCCTTGGTTCCGGGGAAGAATGATATGGCTTACGTCAATATTTGGCATTCATTTTTTTTTTTTATTCTATAATAATTTTGATGTAATTTTTTTCCCCCTTTTATTCGTCCGTCCAAAGCGCATATTATAATGTAAGCGTAGTGTATATTTTCGAAATCGAATCCGCTTCTATTGTAAACCGTAAATAATTGACTCGAGCCTTTCATTTCTCGGGACCAAAGACATAATTTCGGTTAAAACCGTGTAAGCGTATGTGCGAAAACTGTATAATATGACGTCAGTTGTCTATATATATATATTATATAGTCATATCGTTATATTATTATACACATGTTCGTAAAAAGTATTTCAATAACAAAATATAATAATTATTATCGTTTCGGTCAATAACCTTGCATACTATAAGTATATATTATAATGATATATACGGGAAAGACAAAGAGACGAAATTTTAATTTCGTCAAATGAGTTCGTGTGTATTACAATAAATTATACACGAAAACGATAAACCGAATGATTTTCGATAATGCGTCTGTTATATATATATATATACATAATAATAATAATATGATAATTTCATTTAGAGTAAAAAAAAAAAAAAATGTAGTTGATCGTATTTATGCCTATTCGTACGAAATTATGATAATATAGCGGCACGCGTAATTTACATAATTCCCAATAATAATGATGATAATAATAATAATAATAATAATAATATATCCCATAAAACGGTAATAACATTATACTTACATGGTTATCCTCGAATTCCGAACAATACGTATTATTTCGCGAGTCGGAACACATGTAAGCCACGGACGAAATCGACGGCGGTATAACTCGATTTGTACGATTATTTTAAATTATTTTACTGTTAGTTTTTACGACATCATTTTTTTTAAAACGAATCGACGGTGGATTAGATAGTGCGTTACGGACGCACTGTTAACAGTATACTATAGCGTTGTTTTATTTTAGATTGCATGCCTATACTGTACACGTCAAAACGCGAATGTCCGTCGCCAAAGTATAATGCGATAATAACAATATTATCGACAGTAGTAACTACAGTCAGTGCTGTATCATGCAGGAATTTTCAACGGAAGATGATAAATAATAATAATAACGTCCGAATGAATAAATCATAGAACCTTATTTTTCCGTTATATACTGCACCTAACCCGACAATGGGAAATAAAAACCGGATCCGAAAAGAAAAAAACCACCGATTATTAATCGAAATACACTGTAACTCGACAGAAATCTATAATTTCGAGTGATAAAATAACAGAATTCCCGTGACTGTTGTACTTGTAAGCCATTTGGAGAATGGGGGAAATGCAACGACTAAACTTCCCGCATTTGCACGCCACTGGTAATAGGTATGCGTACGTAGTACAAAGTACTTTGTCCGGTATAAGGCGAAAATCTTTACGTATAATAATAATGATGATGGTATAATATGTTTTGTGCGGTAACCGAAATTTCTGCACGCGTTTTATACGTTTTGGGACCGATTTTTTTTTTCTTCCGAAAACCGATTTATAGCTTAGATTTCCTGTCGTCCGAATGGACGTTAAACAAGGGTGTTGCAGTGCAGGTAGAAAACGTTTTGTCGAAATCCGAAATAAAAAAAATGGTCTCCTGCACGTTATTATTCAAAACATCTGTGGGTAAGAATTGTGTTATTATTGTAAAAAAAAAAAAAAATACACCCCAGAGATTATAACAAACAACGATGGTTACGGAAAAGAGGCTAAAAAAAAAAAAAAAATAACAAAAATTCGATACAGAAAAACGCGTAGTGTTCGCGAGAGACTTCGGTTACACGCGTGACTATACAGACCGATAAAAATACTATTACACTGCTACTCGCGTTAAACGTATTTACGCCCAATACCCTAATGTGAATATTTTTAGCGTGATAATATGCGTAAAATTATTACCTATACGTATTTTTTATTTATTTTTTTTTTTTTATTTTACCGACGTGCAGTTTTAAACGCTCCGTCCGTCGGTCGCGGCCAGATAACAGAATAATAAAATATTACAATGTTTTCAATGTGCATAGTATGCGAGACGCGGTCGAAATCAGCAAAACAATTAATATCCAAACGCAAAAACACTACCTACGTATACGTTATAATATGAGTATTATAATAATATATTATCGAAAGAGTAAAAACCTTTCACGTATTACACAGTACTGCGGTGTTATTTATTGGTCTCTCGATCGCGTCTCGATGATCTTAATTGGCCACACTCGACTCAATTGGTATAAAATAATATATTATGTGTATTTATTTATACGTGAATTTTTTTTTTTTTATACACATAGACTTGACTTCTCGCTGCCCCTCGCTCCCCTCCCCTATATATCTATATATATAGAGGTACTTTTATGTATCCAAAAGAATGTCTGCTACAGCACGCTATACGTGTATATGTATACATTATTCTATAGCTGCAACACGTTTTGAAAATTCAAAATTGTCAAGACCGTGTATGGAACTATATACATACACACATATATATATACATATATACATATAATATACGTACATAATAAAATAATATAGAAGAAGAAAAAAAAACCAGCCTCAAAGGTTCGCCGACTATTTAAATTTTCGTCGACCGCAATAAATTAGGAATGTAAAAAAAAAAAAAAATCTATACGCGTATATGTACAATAAAAACACACTTGTCCTTCGAGACTTTATCGAATGTGCTTTGTCGGTATAGAGTGAAAAATCCCCGAGTGTGCGCATCGTCGCATCGGTCAATTTTTTTTTTTTTTTAATAATCGATGACGGCACACGATTAAATAAATAATACGCGGTCTATACCTAATCCAGCGTTTCTCAACATTCGGGTCGCGAATAATTTCGATCGGTTCGCCCCGGAATTATTCGTATTACTATACATAATTATCAATAGCTGAAAAATACGAAACGCCTACGGCAAAAAAAATGCGCACAATTTTAGGTAACCGCTTCGGTGCGTCCGATAGCGCGAAATATTGTTCCATTTATGGCATACGGCGTGTAGGCGCACTGTGCGTTACTATTGAATATACTCCACACATATACGATATTATTAAAATTGATTTTTTTTTTTTTTTTATTTCACTCGAAATTTATTATTCCATACGCACGTGTACGTCAATTAATATTTGTTTTTAGGCTATTTAACGGGCGAGACCCTTTTTAACATAAACAGGTATATAATGTAATTAATGAAATTAAAAAACAAATGCATTGTAATCGGATAAACACGAGTTGTACCTATTTATGAAATCGAATTATATCGACAGTCTCAAATGGGCCAAATGCAATGCGACTACCGTCGTAATTGATACGTTGTAAGGAGCGAGGGTGTGGTTTTCCGCGACGTTAAATTTTAACTCTATTTTAAAAAGGGTCCGGCGTAAATGTCTCTGTAAATATCACCTCGGGTCGCACGTACACAAAGGTCGAGAATCGCCGCGGTAACGATGCCGGTCCGATAATCAAACGGCGGAAAATTCGTGGGTACAGCTACGACACTGCTGACGTGTGTGATATCACATGAAACGAAAATGTTTTCGATATTTTCACGTGACCTCTCGTACCTATTCGACGCGTATTTAAGATTCTGGGTGGATATGCTATTGGTTTAACTGTAATGAGCGGTTTTTCTATTTTTTCGTGTCCGTAAACAATTTGTCTACGCCGGAAATCTCGCCCGCGTCAATAAAATAACAAGACCCTTTTTGGTACGCATTTTGAATGTGGTCAAAGAGGTCGTTTTTTCACGTTCCTAGGGGTATTATAGGGGAAACGGGCGAATACTTACGTTACCGTTTTTTTTTTTTTTTTTTTTTTTTTTTAAATTTTCGTCGTAATTCAGTTAAAAATAATATTCATAAAAATTACGGTATTTCAAAAAATGTATAGTTGAATTTGACTCAGAATCGCACTTCGTTAGCGATGGTTTATCGTTGCTTACAGATATAAATTAAATAACTTTATGTATCCTACTCTGTCCCGAATTTCCGCCTACAACAGTGGCACGTCCATCAGCGGTTTTTATTCTTCAATTTCAGTTCGATCAGACTCGATATAAATATATTTTTTAATTTAAACGATCGACCCGGCGCTTATTATTATTATTATTTTTTTTAATTTTGTCAACTCAAATATTTGTATTTTATTCGTTAATACAATATAAGGTGCACAAATAATAATGTCAAAATTATATTAATTAATAATAATAGCTCGTAAAATATATTTAATAATAATTTTATATTTTTTACAACACGCAGTTTTCACAAAACCGGCTGATAAAAAACTGGTCGGCGACGGAGCAATTATTTATATAGACGTGTTTTTTTTTTTTTTTAATTGAACGGTATGATTAGTTAATATTTATTAGTATATACGGGTGCGTGCGCTGTCGCGGCGGTTTTGATAAAAAAATATTTTTATTTTTTTTTTACTAAACTCGTATTGGTATTTAAAAGTTCGCCGCGAATGGAATATAAGAAAAAAAACAAAACAAAAAAAATTACTTAAGCAGCATTTTAAAGCGCGCGCGTGAGTTATTAGCAATATAATTCTAATAAACAATAGGTCGGCGGCGAAAGTGGTTTCTTAAAAAAAACGAAAAACAATAAATTAAAAAAGAAAAAAGAAAAACGTTTAAAGATAATATATTATTCACTGTCGTAACATAGTGTTTTCGTATTATTCTGTTGCGGTCACAGTGAGTAATAGTACCTATTATCATTATTATTATTATCGTTATTATTATACCAGGTGGTGCGCGCAAGATGCGAAATTATTCAACCGCGTGGATGCGGTGAATTTACATAGCAATATGTATGTATAGGTGTAGGTGTTTATAAATCGGTATGATTTTCCAGAAAAAAAAATAATAATAATAATAATAATAACATCAAAACGTTCCTGTTGACGGAAATGTACGAATAATAATAATAATAATAAAAAACTGACCGACCTCAAGGAACGAACACGCCGGATCCGTCCGGTTAGGTTTTCCGTGTAGCCTTCCGTCCGTCCGCGTCCGCGGTTTCGCCGGCCCGGGACTAGTAAAACTCGACGGAAAGGACTTGTTTATAATGCGTAATTACTCGCAGTGCGAATACGAGTAACGAGCAAGAGAAAGTTCCGAGAACAAAAGCCGGGATCGTTCGGGAAGACTCGAGAATAAAATCCACTTTGTACAATATAATAACACTAAATGCGGTAACGACTCTTGAATTAAAACCGAATAAAATTATAATTAAAAACTACGTTAAAATATCGCGGGGTTCTATCGCTGGACGGCCTCCCTCCTCTCGTACACCGTTATTGTGTATTTCTTTTCTGTTTTCTAATCTACGTATTACAATCATTTTTTTTTTCCATTGATTTTTCATTATTAGATAATAATTAGATTAAAACTTGTAGTTATTTTGCGTATAGGTATTAAAAAAAAAAAAAAATAAAATAAATAAAAAAAAAACGCTGCTACAAAGCAAATATTGACGATTATTGATTAATTAGATGGTATTAAAAATGGTTTATGAAACCAAACTAAAAAAAACTATATGCTACTGTGGAAAAAAAAAACAAAAACTGACAAGTTGTTAAAAGGTACCTAAAACAAACACGGTCATCAATTTTTTTTTTCACTATTTGTAGGTAACCTAACCTCACCTATAGTGTCTGTACACAGAAAAACTACCGATTACGCGGAAGCTGATATAAAATCCTACAAAATCGGGTAACCTCCTACATAAGCATCGCATCATAAACACCTATACCAGACACAGTGTACATTTCTTCGCCAGGTCATGTCCACTCCTACTGCCCGAAGTGAAATCCCCTACACACTGAATAGAGTACAATAGACAATTTGAGAAAAAATAATAATAAATCCGAACCACTATTGTTATTATCATCATCGGGATTGTAATTTACGATACGGTATAGTGCGCAACAATCGATTAAAAATGAATCGTCTCTAAAATCGGGAAAACGCGTATTCGTACACGGTGTGCGTAACACGCAACAACAAGCGTGATCTACCCCGAACTTAAAACAGACGATGAAAAATATAAGAAAAAAAAAAGGCACGGCGCGTTCGGTGATTGCGGCGATTGTCTTTCGAAAAAAATATTGTCCGCGTGGAATTTTGACGCGCGGCCGATTGTATTACGAGTGCGGCGAACTATACGCGGGCGAGTACGGGTTACCGTAGAACGTCGTGTCGACTCGGCGTGATAAGACCTGGGGGTACAAAACGCGCGGCGTAAACTCGTACGCGCTCAATATCGCTATGGCATAGTAGTCGTCGCGTACCGAGGGGCGTCTGAGAGATATTTTTTTTATTTTTTTTATAGTACCTTTTGTTTTTCATACGGCCGAAAATTTACGAGCGCTCTCACCGGACGTACCGCGAATAACGCGTATTGGCCTGACACTGTTATTATTGGGGACGCAACGCACTACGCCCGGCGCTCGGCGTGTCGTCTCCGGGGGGGGGGGGGGGGGGGGGAGAAGCCGATCGTAATCGTTCTGAAAAACTGTCCGAATATCGCGCGCGTTATGACAATAATTATCGTCATCGACAAGGACGTTAAATACGTAATAACGAATAATTGGTACGTTGGCACACGTCGTCGCCGGTCGATTACACGCGGCGGCTGCGACGAACGTCATCGTACATTATAACGCCGGACACACGTCGTCGTCCGACGTAACCCCGCTATTATTTTGCGGTTAATTGGATTCTATTTTTTTTTTTTTCTTCTGAATATATTTTCGTCTCTTTCTCGCGCTTCTGTATAATACCGTCGAGCCGCCGCCGCCGAAAGAACCGGGGCGGGGACGATGTAAATTTAATCGACGCGACAGACACTGCTGACTGCACTCGCGATGACCGGGCGAAACGCGCGGACGAACGACCGGAAAAAAAAATAATAATAATAATAATGTGACATTCCTAAACGTCTTGGATTACTACTGATGCACAGTTTCCCACGTCGCGGATAATAATATTAGATATCGCTTTATACGAATATTATAATAATATTAGATATCGCTTTATACGAATATTATAATAATATTATATATTGTCATGCGATATTCAGCGGGCTCGGCAAAAAAAAAAAAAACCGTGCAACCAGTTATAGTATACAGAATTTGTATCGAGTCACGATAACTCTTGACCAGCATGCCTGCAGGGACCGGTTTTGGAAACGTGATAAATTTGTACCAACCGCGATAATAAAGGTAAACAAATTAGTCACGGGATATTATTACGTAAAATCGTTTGTAATCTCGAAAAATGACAATATTAATTTGGTAAACCGTTTATATAAATACGTATTATTGTTATTGTCGAATGGGTCGACAAATTTGTCAACCAAAGTCTATAATATTAAATATCACGCGTATGAAATAACAATAACAAATCACGATAAGAGAAAACAAATCTGACATTATTGTAACTGCGTTGAAACTTTAACATCTGCATAATACGGCAGGGTTTTGTATGAAAACATGGGAAATTTGTTATTTAAATAGGTATACAAGCAGTGTTATCGGATCCAAAGTTAAGGGGTAGGAGCCTTCTAAAAAAATTACAACAAGAGTAAGATTTCTCGTAGAAAATTTATTCATAAACAGAAAAAATAAAAAAATACTTCATAGTACAATCAACACATTCGTCCGTTCCTTGAAAATCTTTTATTATATATGCGTTAAACAATTAATTATTTGTGGAAGCAAAAGCTTTTGTATAGTTTAAAGTCTGGGAAAGGGCTTTTCCCCTCTTGGTCCGCTACTGGCGCAACTGTACACCAGAAATATAGACGAACGCGAAAAACAGTGCGATCAATTACAATTTCGTGACATTAATCAAGTAGATACCTAGCCCGTACAAAAGAAACGCACAGAAAGAGAAGAAAATCAGAAAGTCCAACTAATCGACTAAAAACATACTGCAGTATATGCGCGGTAATCTTATGAGCAAATGACTCGGAGCGCGGGTACGTCGCGTCTGGAGATCGGACGGCGTTGAAGAAGAAAGCCCCGGTCGGGAAGTCAAATGGGAAAAGACCGAAAGACCGTCCAAGACCGCCCCCGTCTCCCAAGACGGGCGGTCTGCACGGCGAACGGCGGCTTAATGCGATTTGCCCGGGAAGTAACAATAAGTAACAATAGCGTACCCAGACAGTGACGGACGGAGCAGTGTAGTCGAAACGGTGAGGAATAATTGGCCGGGGCAGGACGTACGGGAGAAAAATGCCGTTTTTAAAACACGACTCGGATCCGAACGATATAATACTATTTACCAGGTAAATATTTGCGTAATATTTCAGACACCTCTATTGAAAATACCCCTTGAAACCGCGGAGACGTGGAATATATTAAAACTGTTACTGGGCGCGCGTTTTCCGATATATTCTGACGGTCAGTACGTTCCTGCCGCCCGGCAAAGACGGACAAACTTGGATGCATTTTATTTCCCTGAAAGTCCGTTAACGCAGTCGCTGTTGTTGAACGGTGAAAACCCAGTGCGTGTCGACCGGTTATTTCCTACAGAAAAGACGACAGAGATGAGTTTAAAATGTCATTTCAATAATCGGGGGACCAAAAGTTTTGCGAGTGTGTCAGGACGAGACCAGCGCCGTTTGAATACCGGAGGGGACGGAAGAAAACATTCGGAAAATGTATCGGAATAATCCACGGTTCATCAACGATCGAATCGACATTAACCGAATCGCGCGGTTCGCGTGAAAAAACCAAACCTGTTTGAACACTCAACCGTTTCTGACAAAGTGGCGGACGCGCTCTGACGCGTTCGTCAGTGCATCGGGACGCACAGACGTTTGTTCGGGATAACCCGTCAGAATTCGCGATATTACCGTCAGTACTTGCATCCGTCGTTCGGCCGTACACGAATCGCGTGCTATTGGCATTGTGAAAATCGCGAAAACCGTCAGCGGGGGCGATGCAGCGCGTCTGGAACGCGGTCGTTACCGTATCCGTTAGATCCGTTCGTTACGGTGTCAGAGATTCTCCGGGACATTGTCCGCGATTTCGGTTTGGCGCCCACGCACGCGCGTCCGGTCAAACGACGGCGACGGTGGGAACACGGGCGAGCGCTGCTACGCGGCGTCGGGGCCGGGCAAGGGGCGAAGGGGGGTGCGCGCGAACCGGCGCGCAAACTACCGGGTAAAAATCGAGCTCGTGTTTTTTCTACTTATTATTATTATTTTTATTTTTATTTTTTTTTTTTTTCAACGTTTTTATCGACCATCGCACACGATCCGAAAACCGGTCTTGAATAAATAATAATATTAAATAAAATTAGAAAACGCACCGCGCGCGCGCGGCACACGCACACGTACGTACAACACACGCCGGATCAAATATCTTTATTTGAAAACAGGGGGCTACCATTTGTTTCTCGGTTTATTTTATTTTTTTTGTTTTTTCTTTCTAAACGATCATAATATATCACGCGCCTCCGCGAGTTTGACCCGTTTATTATTTCATATCGTTAAGTACCCACAGGTGTATAGTATTATCATTATTATTATTATTATTATTGGCGCTGTACGGCGCGCGTTATACGAGTAGAAACGCGCATAATACGGAACACGCTCGACCGGGCGGTTGCGTATGCACACACACACGCGTACAGTGATATTTATTATGGCCGAGATAACGCGGTCGTATGCGCGTGTGTGTGTGTGTGTGTGTGCGATTGAGAAATCGGGAAACAATTCATTAACTTCTCTTCGTGTAAACGGAACGGAACGACGAAAAAAACCACAACGATACTTGTTATATGCGTTTATACACGCCCGCGGGCACGTAGAGACGAGAGACGCGGAATCGATACAGCGCCCGCGTTATTCAATAAAAAGGTTACCCCGAAACTGTAATATCGTCGGTGAAACGCGGCGCGGTATTTACACGCGCGACACTACACAGTTGTTATCGTTTCGACAACAACCGTACCGCGTCATCCCCGACCGCGCACAATACCTTGCGCGACACACGACCTTTCGAAGGATATGGAGACATTGATTTTGGTCTCTGCTATGTTATCGCATTTAACGTGTTGTATACACACACCGGCGACATTATCGGCATGTGTAAAGGTGCGTCACGCTTATAAGTATTTTGAATCTCCATCCCCCCCCCACCACTAACCACCCGCCTCTCACTCACGGAAAAAATGAAGAAAAACGGAAAACACGAGAAATAAAATTGCTGTAGAAAAACAAAAAAAAAAAAAATCACTTTTCGAATATACCGCCCTAAGTTCCTGGCGATGTCCTACTTGGGAAGAGCGTCACAAATACAAATAAAGGCTGATGGGCGAGCTGTTCGTGTCTCGCTATCGAAATCTCACGCGGTATGGTAACTAACGTATTTTTTGTTTTTTTTTTTTTTTGCAACACGGATTTGTTTTCTATAGGCATCGGGATCGGTGAAAAATTCGCAAAACTTATTAGAATGCGAAAATCGCGACCCATATTTTTCATACGGCGACACACGCGTTCGGTGGCGTACAGCCGGGGTTCAAAACGTCCCGGGCCGTGTTCAAATTTCGCGCCCTACGTAAAGATTTTACGTGGCCGTCTCCTGCTCCGAATTCAACGTGCGTATATTACAACAGAATATTTGTGCACGAAAAACGCAATATCTACGCAATGAAAACAATACAAATTACAAAATTACGGTATTTCGCGTGCAGCGGAGAAAATAAGTTTATTTTTTTATTTTTTTTTATTTTTTTTTTCCGCCTACCCGTGTCGGTTACATTCTCGGACGTGTACAAAAAACTGTATACTGCCGCAGTCGTCGCAGTTTATAATATTATGCGGATTTTATGTTAAACTTTAGGTGCGTGAAATAACGAAGCCGCGCAACCATAATATTATCGGTGTATCGTTATTGGCTGCGCATGTAAACGCAACTGCTCAGACGACCGATAACGACCGAAGGCCAACCGTTTCCCATCTGTACGACTACTCCGAAAACACTACAATATATATATATACATGTATCTATCTATAGGTACTTACTTTTCTTTTTCTTTTTTTTTTTTTTACCCGTCGCCGTAATTATTATAATACTTGTGTATATGTATAAAAATGCAGGTACATTTTCCCACAATAATCAACCGCAGCGACAATAATATATTTTATAACACCGACTATATTCTACAGCAACATCACCGTGGTCGTTACTGCAGTATTCATTATTATGAAAAAAAAATAAATAAAATAATAAGTATACTAATAGTATTTAAAGTTGCCGGTTATGAAAACGAGAAATAGTTTTTTTTTTCTTTCTCGAAAACACTATTACGTTCGCGCCCCGACAACTCAAAGTTGCCTGCATAGCCTTTGAGTTTAATAGGACGTCACAGTAACACGTTTAAGCGCGTTTTCAACGTCTTTGTGCATTTCTAACGATCTATATATATATATATATACATATATATATAATAGAAAAAATGTGTTTTCGGAATTTCGAACAAAATGTTCTTGACACATTTTTTTTTTTTTCATTTTTTTCGTTATCAAGTTGTATACGTTATGTTTGAATAGATTGCCTGAGAATTCAGAAGAGTGGTGGAGCTCATCAACTGTTTTTCATAGTTTTTTTTAGCGTCCCTAAATTATTTATAATTATTTATAAACTAATTATTTCTAAAGGAACGGAGGGACGGTTCGTCTATTTTGCAAATAATGATCATGAACACAGATAAAATTTAATACATTTTTTTTTTTTTTGAATTTACTAGTAGATATTTTAAACACCTTTGAAGAATTTATCTCGGGGACAAGAACTAGAGGACGATCAAGAACTTTATACTTTCAAGATCTAAAACGACTCATGGGTGTCACACGATATTCACAGAAGAGGAACGTATCAAACGACGGCTATAGCCGGATGGCTATCACGACGACGAGATGTCTTTAGATGATGATGAGCATTATCATCATAATTCAATCAAAATCTAAACACCATTATCCGATTTTCACCTAGTTCTAGGTAACTTTAGATTGCCTTGTACAAAATTACCTTTTATGGCGTTCAAATTAACAAATAAATAAATGAAAAAAAACGCCCCTCCCATTAAATTTAGTTATTTTACGAAAATATCATAAGAAGAAATGATTTTACATGAAAAGTATTGATTGAAATAAACGTAAACGTAAAGTGCATGATAGCAAATATCGTGAAGTATTTTTTGTTTCCGGTTAATTAGAACCATAGCAGTATGCTAGGTAAAACGTATTTTGTTCGTCTTTCTATATCGCTCGTTTTGTACAGAAAGAAGCCGGAGACGACAAATATTTCGTGTGACGTCCTCTTAAGATTTTCAATTTGAACCATGTATAACCACACGCGCGACTTTCTTTCGGCGTTTTCATTTCGGTCGGCCGCCGTCTGCGCGTTTCGTATTTCTATAATAATAATAAGACGACGATAATAATAACGATGATAATAATAATAATAAAATACGGTATTTGATTGGTTCCCCATTTAGAGTCGGACCGTCATATTGTTGTTATTACGTAAAAGCTGCAGCGGCGGGAACCGTGGTTGTATTATTATATTGTCACTGTTATTATCGTATATACTTATGTAAGAAGTCCTTCGGAAGAGAGGAAAAAAAAAAAAAAACAATAACAAAACGGGAACACTGGGGGGTTGATTGCGGCGATTACTATACCGATATACCTATACAACACTGTATTACACATGTACTGTCGTCCGAAGCGTGGTACCGTCAATTGGTGTCGCAGGCCGGTGTACGCGCACACGAACCGGCGCGCGACGCGACACAATAAAGAGCGAAATTACGATTTCATTGTAAATATAAAAAATAAAAAAAAAACGAAAAGAAAAAAAAAAAAATAGAAAATTACTTCACTCTATGCGCGCGCGTGTGTGTGTGTGATGGTGTTTTTTTTCTAATCCGTTTCGTGAGTGTGTAAAAATGGGGAAAAAAAAAAAAACCGTATATAATAATAACGTGTACAACAGCACATCGCGCGCGTAGTGTGGGTGCGACGGGCAGAAAATCGCATTATGGACGGTGCGGTTTCGGTGCCGATGCATCATCACGGCGGCGGAGGCGGTTCATCACACACACACACACACACACACACATCGCAGACGGAGAAATAAAATAATAATAATAACGTAATATACATAACCGTCGTCGCGCTATTGCGGCGGCCGGAGCCTTGAACGTCTAGAAAATCGACACGACAATAGACGATGCCACAATCATCGGCTACAATATAATAATAATAATAATAATAATAATCGGTAGGAGGGGAGGGAAAACTATATATATTTTTTTCTCCTCTTATACACATAAATAATAATAATAATAATAATAATTCCGTGCGCAATACACACGTATATATACATAAAAAGAGAGGTTCGGCGTCCTGTCGTCCGCGACATCTCCGACGCGTCTACAGCGATACGACGGCCATACTATTAGGTACGCTCGGGGTAACGTTGTCGCCGCCGCGTCGGCCGCTGCCGCCGACACCATCACACCCGGTAGACCCGTGTTGACGTTCCCCACACGAAACGGGCCGCGGTCGCGAATCCCCCTGACCGACTCTGTCGTTCGATCGCTCGTCGTTATCACGAACGTGACGAATGTCGTTCGCTGCTGGTCCACCGGACCTGTCGGACGCCCGCCGCTGTTCCGGGGACGTCCGTAGTGTCCGAGGCATAGGCGCGACTGCGGCGGTATGCTAGAGGGTCTTTGGCACTCCCCTCCCCCACCCCCCGGAAAAAACCCGGCGAGTCGTTTTACACGGTATACAGACTGAATATTCGATCCGTGTGTATTTCATAACTAATAAGCGGAACACAATAAAAATCACCTGTACAGACAAATGCAGCACGCGCGTATAAAAGTCGCGATACGTTTTTATGCGAAAAAAATTGTAAATGAAACGAGTGCGGCGGCCTGTTGCGAGTATCGCGTAAAAAGGGACTGCGGCGTGGGGGGGGGTGGCGTCGCCTCTGTGGGTGGGTCGTCTGTGATTCGGCCGCGATTTCAGCGCCCTCGAGGTCGCAGACCCCGAAGTCGGTTTAAATTGAAAACTCGGTCGCCGAAAAATCGCGACAGGGAATAAAGCCAGGGAACGTCCGCAAACGAATTCGAATCCCGACAATACGGCCGATTGTGCGACGGCAATAATATTGTGGCCGTGTTTATGCGCACGTCGATCCGTCGGGACACCCGTCGGAGCTGCAGATGTCGACGCTCGAAACGAACGACGGCGCGCGCATTCGGGGGGAGAGCTAACCGGAGGTTCCGCCGTTCGCGTCCGCGACTCGTTTCGAGCGCAGGGAACCCGGCGGGCGCATCTACATCCGGTTCGTGCGTAGGCGGTTTGTCCATAACCGCGACAATTTTCGCGTCTGTGCCGGTGAAAAAATAACCACCGACGTCCGCGTGCCCGTGTACACCGCGGAGGCGCTTCGGCAATACCTCGGTACCCATGTGTACGTACGCGCGCGGCGCAATCGACGACGGATAAAAAAAAAAAAAAAAAAAAACGGTACGGCGGTACACGTTACTCGCGACGGCAGAAAGAGCGAGACGGAGAGAAAAAAAAAGAAAGATCATTGACCGCCGCCGTCGTCGTCGTCGTCGTCGTCGCCGCCGCCGTCGTCTTCTCATAGTCGTAGCCACGGGCATAACGAATTTTAAATTACTGTATACATATAATATATTATTATTATTATTATTATTATTATTATTATTATTATACACACCGTCGTCCGGACCAATAATACGCGTACTTACGCGTCGGTTTGTGTGGGATTTCGGAGACTGTATCGATACGCGCGATATAGGTACTCGAAATGATAATTAACACGATATTATTATACGTGCGCGCGCGCGTATACGAGAGTATTATAATATTATGTTATTATGTGGGTAAACCTTATTTTATTTTTTTTTTTTATTTTTTTTCTCCCGTAAATACAATAATAATAATAATAATAATATCGTAATAATCAAGTTGTTAAAAAAACATCACGCCGATAAGACGATATTACTATTATTGTTAATACACGTATGTATACGGGCGGCATCGCGCGGCCAGTGCGTGCCAAGTGATCGACGATTACCGAACAATATATATGTATCATGTGTATACACGCTCGTGTGTGCACGGTACATTGTTATAACATACGCATACAACATAACACACGTATGTCCGAGCGCGTTTGCCGATTTTTTTTTTTTTTTTTCCCCGGGGGAACGACGGGAGAAATTAAAAAATCACGTGGAAAAACCGACGCGGGTTGGGTGCCGCGCGGTACCTAATACACGCGCGTTAATACGAGAAAACACGCGGGGCTACGGGTCGACTGCGGTGTTACGCGTAAAAGGCGTTTGCGGAATTTTCCGGTAGGGGTGCGAAGCCAATTTAAAACTCGAGGGGGGGGGAGGCGATTCTCCGGTCGGGGGCCCCTGTCGCCCGCGCAGAGTTCGCGCAAGTAGACTTGCGAAAAAAAGCCGACTTGTAAACTCGATTCGCGGCCGAAAGAATAGAAGAAACATTTATGTCGAACGCATTCAAAATGTGTCTTAAAATAATCGTTCCCCGCTCGACTGGACATTTTTGTTTGAAAACTAACGAAGGGCGATTCCGAACGGTCGATAGCCTGATGAAACAATTGAATGTTTTCTACGGAATAATGCGATAATAACTACGGCCCGGCGAATTATGTGCACTAAAAACGTACGAAATATGCATGCATTTATTCGTTAAAATATGCGAACAAAAATGCACGTTAATCAAATTTATTTAGTTTAAAAATGTATATAATTCATTAAATAATTGGGTATGTAACACTTATAGTACACATCAAAAAATGACAAAATATGCAAAATAAAACTTTGCATTTCGGATCTATTGACTATAGTTTAAACCTTTTATTTAGCTACTTTTTGGACTGCTAAAGAAAGAAAAAAACACTGCAAATGCATATAAAACCGGGACCTGTAGCGATAACTTTTAAGTTACAATATACAACGATATGACTAACCTATATTAATACATGCATATTGTTCATGTACATTCTGTGCAATTTTGAACGCTCGTATTAACTAATCGTGTAAGGTACGAGTGCATAGATTACGTCATAACAGTGTAAAATACAATCATTTTGCATAGGTTGTTTGGTAGGTGTGTAAAAAAAAAATTCACCGAGAGTTGGTAACGAATCGAATACACCTGAAGTGGCCGACCGGCAACACCGAAACGATCAACGACGTCAATATTCAAAGTTCAACAAACAATTTAAATAAGGAGGACGTCAACGTTGTATCGGAATCGTTTTGGGAATTTTACGGAATTAGTTGGTACGGTAATATTTTTTCATATAGATACTTATATGAAAAATGAGTTTGCGTCAAAAACGTACAACAGTACAACCTATGCTTATTCGGTATATTGTAGTGAAAAAAAAAAAAAATGAAAATTTACAAATTATGTATTGTTGTTAAACGCGTCGAAATTATTGTGGGTACCTATCAATATAATAATTATCGTCCGTCGCAGGCAGGGCCAGATTAACCAATAGGCTGTAAAGCTTTAGATTTGTTTCTTCGATTTCTTTTTTTTTTTTTTTTTTGTTTAGTAAGTACGTATATAAATAGTGCGCGTGTAAGTCGATGGAGTAAAAAATCAATATACGTTTCGAAAATAAAAAAAAAATTATATATATATATATACGTACGTATGTACATAAATAAATATATTGCGCGGTAGGTGTATAATACATGCGATAAAATTGTTTTTCTATTTTTTTTTTTTTTTCAAATTAAAAATAAACGTTTAATTTGTTTTTTCGCGGCCCGAGAACGCGACT
>CABPRJ010002369.1:1086641-1249117 GCA_902439185.1 Cinara cedri
GAGTAAAAAATCAATATACGTTTCGAAAATAAAAAAAAAATTATATATATATATATATATATACGTACGTATGTACATAAATAAATATATTGCGCGGTAGGTGTATAATACATGCGATAAAATTGTTTTTCTATTTTTTTTTTTTTTCAAATTAAAAATAAACGTTTAATTTGTTTTTTCGCGGCCCGAGAACGCGACTTGACGACTAATTGTATTTATGTTGTTATACACACTCGTCGGCACCGTCCGGCGTCCGCGATAGGTGCGGCCGTGACTTACCGAGTCGCAGACGTGTACCCCGATGCGAGTTGCGGTCGTCGCCTCGACTTCATTATTATTATCATTATTACTACACGTACGATTTCGCGAATTGATCGCCGGCCGGACTATTATCGGCCGCGGTGCACGCGTGCGTGCGCGTGTATACAGGGCGATCGGAATTTTTATCATGTTACACGGCGGTTTTTCCGCGCCGCCAAAAGAGTTTCGCGTCGAAATTCGGGTTTGGGGGGTGAGGGGAGAAACGAAAAAAAAAAGGCGGCCGGATTACAAATGTCCGCCCGAAAACACGGTGTATAAAAACGACGGCCGTGCGTAATTCCGCATCGCGATACGCGCATGTTATACGCGGATTCGTGTGTGGGGCACATTACTAGCCCCCGTTTCTCGCTGGTTTCTCCGCGGGAAAAACGCCGTGGCGCGCTGCAACACGCCGATCGCCCTGTACACCGCTTGCTACGCGACGCGCCTTCTCGTTTTCGTAGAGTTTTCATTTAGCGGCGGCGGCGGCGGCCGTAAACGAGAAACGACGCTGCGACCAGGGCGATAGTGATTTATACGCGCCCGTTTACGTCTACGTACAAATAACGCGCCATGTTTGAACGCTCGTAATTTAATTTCGATGCGATCCGTACGCGACGTTTGTATAAGTATTACAGTGACTTAGAGTTACTGAGTTACAGTGTTACTTTTACGTTATTTTTCGTCGCCCTTATTTTAAACCGCTATACGTTTTTTTTTTTGATATTCAAACGGCGACCCACGGCCGGAAATTCCGCACAATAGACGGAGTGTCAGGCGAAATAAATGTTGGCGTGTAAACGTTTGATGTCCGTCAATCCGTCGACGAGATATTCCACTTCTAAGTTATGGGTCGGTAGAGAGTAATCATAGCTGGTGACATCATTTGAGCGTGACTGGGAATACTTTCCGAGAGACGACGAGAGACAGATCGGCCGTCCCGTACACACGCACGCATAAGCACGTCGGCGGAAAACGCGCGCGTTTTTTTTTTTTCTACGCCCGGTAGGTATCGCACAGGTCGGGGCACCTCCCGTACAGCCGGCACGGGCAATACGAAACCGTTTTCGGTTTCCGGTGTAGTTAAAATACCGGCGCGCGCGCTCGCAGACGACGACGACGAGTTAATAATTTAATTTAATTAACTCGTCGTCCGCGCGCTCGGGGGCCCGCGAAGAAGTCGTTGCGTGCCCCGTTTGATAATCTCAATCGTACATTTGCGCACCGTACGCACAGGCCATGCGCGACTACAACAACGATAATGAGTACTTGTGTGTGTGTGTGTGTGTGTGTAATAAACGACCGCGCGATGTGCGGTGCGTGACGTGTCGCTGGTGTATTATTAACGATAATTACATTAATTGAAAAAAAATAAATAAACAAATAAATAATTCGAATGCATAACTAGCGACGCAATGGTATAAAGACTGATGTCGTACACGATGTCGAGCGAGTATATAATGGGTACGGCATTATACAGTGTTTAATTGACAACGTCCTTTGTTCTGGAAAATAAAAAATAATAATAAAATCACATACCCGTGACCTCGAAATTGCGTATTTGCATTTTCCAGTCCGCCGCGGCGGCGGCGGCGGCGGCGACGGTGAAAACATCGCGTGTAGTACTCGTGTTTGAAGCACACAGAGCCGGAGACCTTTATATTATACAGTTTACACTAATGCGCGTGTACAAAGCGAAATTCGTGTAAACGCGAATGAAAACGAAAAGCCGGCTAGGTAAGTCGGCGTGAACCGTTGAGAATTGCCAAAAATGTTTACCGGTGAAACCCGCGCCGTTTAACGTATACGGGCGAGAAAAAAAAATAACCTACGCCTTTTTATTATCAACCGAAAAATATGTTTTCGCGAGAGAAAGAAAAAAAAAAAAAAATACAAATCTAATAAATCCAACGATGGTTTCTTATCGCCAGAGACGGCTTGAGATATTTTATTCGGTGGTTCAAGTTCTATAAAATTAGTTAAGGTTAAGGTAATAAACTATAAGGTTATGAACGCGGTCGGGTACACGACTATATATTCTACTGATTAACTAATTTTTATTCGCTTATAACAATAATTATAATACAGAATTCGAACATTTGACTATTGAAAATCAAACAGTTAATTTATTTTTAATTTTTTACATTCTATATTGTAGGTATTTAAAATTTAATAATACGATCGACGGCAAACGACATTTCTACTATATCTCGCCCCGATCATCAACGTTAGAACCGACGGTTTCCGGTGGACAATGTTGTGGTTTTTTAAAACTTTTATTCGGTTTTATGCAATCAAAACTGTTTTGGCCCAGTGAAAATACGTACCGCATTATCGCTCCTGCTCGGCGGTACACTATAAATTCTAAAAAAAGAAAAATAGCGGGTGTGAATTTCGAAACACTAAACAAACTATAGAAAAACACATTCAAACCAAAGCGATACAAACACTGAATAATCGTTAACAAAACCTTAACAGGAACACGAGTATATTACATTGTTTCAAACTTTTTTAATAATATCGAAATAAAACGTTTATAATGTATTGTAATATAAAAGGCATTAAAAATAACAACAAAAAAAGTATAAAATGGCCCAAAATCGGCACGGAAACGATACAAAATAAACGCGTGCGTACAGTTTTATTTTACGTTGTAAAAAACTTTGTTTTAAACTACCTGTAAAACATATATTTCGGGTAAAAAAAAAAAATAAATAACGACCGCGATATTATATCCACGAAAATATGTTAAAATATTAATATCGTTTATAGACGATGACCTCGATAAAAACTCGCAACTATAGATCGTTTTTTTTTTTTTTAAAGTTTCAATTCCGAGTGTAAAGAAACTATTATGTACGTGGAGGTCTAATAAATTGTGACGGGGGTTTTTTTTTTCAATTAGCACACGGATGCTCGGAGTTTTCCGATTTTTTTTCCGCCGACGGTACCTGTAATAAAGTTTATCGAAACGCCGAGAAGCCACCGAACTTTATATGCGTTTTTTTTCTATTTTCCTACGCGCACAAAACTACAACCGCCACGTGTGAGAAGATATTAAACGAGCGCCGACGCGCATTTCCACATCACACGAACAATAGAATTAACGGTCGCGATGTCGTAGCGTGCGTACTTTCCTCTTAAGGAAACAATATCACGGGGTAAGTTTTCAATCAATTCCGCCGGCCCCGCGCTTATAATAATGCGCGCCGAGTCTCCGTGCCATAAACTTTGCGCGTTCATCGAATCACACGGCGCGCGCGCTCGCCGGGGCACGAAGTTTCTGTGCGACGACGACGAACCGCCGTCTCGTTATTGTCCGCGCGTAAGTAATGTAACAGCGCACATAACGCGTGTATGTGCGCACACGGGGCGGCTTTTAACGCGCCAGCGGTGTGCGCGGTCGTGACCGAACGGCGGCGACTGTCGCGCGCGGGCGACAGGTAAATTTCGTATTTTACGGCGAAACGGGCCGCGGGCCGCGCAGTTGAGACGTCTCTCAGACCGTTTGCCGCCGCGCGCCCTGTACAGCGCGATCGATCGGAGTGGCGGTTTTATCGGTCGGTCGGTCGGCGAAATAGTCGCGTGGTTTACGTCGCCGAATGTCGCGCGCGCGTGATTTCACGGCCCGACCACTGTGTATGGGTGCGCGCTGCGCAGTAATACAGTAGACTGGAAAACGATAAACTTTCCGACTATTCGTTCGGGGGTTTTTTTTTGTCTAGTTTTCGCGTACAAGAACGTACAAGAAACGAGCGGCTCTGAAACGCGTCGCATTTCGCTCGCTGTCCGGGACAAAACCCGCAACTCTCGGCACCCAGCTCTTTTGTTCGGTCTCGCGAACGGCGACCCGTACAGCCGTATTTGAAAATCCCGCGGGGGTTTGCGTCGGAATCAATAACCGTCGACGTCGACGGCAATTCGTTACCGATTTCCGTCGACCAGCCGCGCGCGATCCACCGCGTTCACGCCGAAAACAAATTTCACGACTCGGCACCGTGGATACGCGATAAATTTTATATTGTTGTAGTGCGACGCACAGCAGCGCGTTTCGTCCCGTACGACATCCCGGCGTTACGCGGCCACAGCTACCACACAACTTTTGAATCGTTCCGTTTTAACGCGACGCGGGCATTTCCGTTTCAGCGTTTCGCGGAAATCAGCCGCCGTTGCCGGATGGTAATCGCGAAAAGCGCGGCGGCGGGCGTTTCGAGGGGAAACAATGATAATTCAAGACGCGCCGAGAACCGAATTCGTTAAACAAAAACCGAACTATATATATGTATGTGTATGTGTACGGTAAAAAACGTCGTCCCGGCGAACGCGAAACAGCATCCCGCGGCGGCACCGGAGATAGCCGCGCCGTAATGATTAATTTTTTCGCCCGGTTCGAAAAACAATGGGGATCGCAGATTGAAAAAAAAAATAAATAAATAAATAACGATAATTAAGAAAAAAAAAAATAAACAAAAAAAAACCTCACAACAAGACGGAATCGCCGGAACCGTTGTATTATCGATTGATTCGCCTACGTTTTCTTCGGATCGCCATGAAATTCGTGTCTCCGTGTTTTCGAATAAGTTCAAACATGGTGACATTTTAATGTTTTTTTTTTTTTTTTTTTCTTATTTTTTATAGTATTTTTCACGCACTCATTACGGCAGTAATCAAAGTAATATAATATAAGCATATTATATAGGCTTTTAAAGGGCTTGTAAATGAAGGTTTTAAACGATTTTTTTTGTTTTTTTATTAACGTTCACAGCCCCGGATCCTGCAGCGACTATAACAATAAACCGAAAATAAAAACTTAATATTTATTTCTCACGCGAGCAATTAGAAAAAAAAAAAAAAAAACGTATGTACTTATTTCCGACCATCGGTACCTATATAAATATATATAAATATACCTAACCTATACACACACACACACACACACACCTACCGAATAATAATATTATAATAACGATCGGCGTAACAATCGGGACGCAAACATGCTGACTCACAACGGCGTCTCCCGAAAAATATCAGACACACGAACGCCGAAAGACGATGCCGGTTGAAAAGAAAACTGGTTCAACGGACAGAATGAATACACGAATTCCGTTTTCGATTCCGGGCTCGTTTAAACGACCGTCCGAGTGAAAAAAAAAAAATACTGAGTATACAGTACAGTGTTATTGTGTTTGAGTTTTGCCAACTATTGAGAAACGACGACGACGACGAGGAACTACTGTTTATTTTTTTTTCATTGCAATCCGAACAGACAACAATAATAATAACGCGCAGAAACACAACCCCGAAACGAATTTTTTGCAAAAAACGATCTTTTAAACCTGCAGTGGTTCTCAACCAGTGTGACACGGACCCGCTGTTGAGGCACCGCGAAATTATCGGAGAAAGGAATAAAAAAAAAAAAAATAAGAAAACTTTTAATTCGTTTGGAACAAAATCGTATGTGATCGCCGTGTCCGTCATGTAACCGCACTAACGCCGTCCGAATAACGGAATAATATTCCCTCTCCGTCGATCACTTTTCAACGATACCGCTCCTCGAATTTCCTATGTAATTTCAATAGATTGGTATAGGGCGAATGGGTGTTATTGTGGATATAAGGGTGACACGAACCGGGGAAGGATCCAAGTGAAGCCATCTCCACCCCCCCCCTCCAGACATGTTATTTCTCCGATTTGTGTACGAGAATTGTATGAGAAAATAATGTATACGATGTATTATATTATATTTGCTCTGGATCCGTGTCTGTCAAGAACCGAAACGTTTTCGAAAATGTTTAACCGCGATTTATATCATTACGGCCGCGCTTTGCGAAGGACCCGTGTGAAGGGGAAGCCTCCCCCCGCACGAGTCGTACGTCTGCGTTGTAGGCCATAGGGAAAATTAGTCTTTTTGCGAAAAGGCTAATTAGGCTCTTTGCAATGGGATAGCCCGTTTGCGAACTACTGATTATTTTGCCAAACGGTCTACTGTTTTTCAGGCTTATTGCATACGGATCAACAGCAGTTAGATCCTTTAAGAACAGCAATCGTTCTATAGTAATAACCATTTTACTTATTTTATTTTAAGGATATAAACTCCATCAATGGCGAGTATCAGTGAAGTTTAGTTTAGCAAATTATTTACTAATTGTTACTTGTGGCTTTTTCGTGTTACATTCTTTTTTTTTTTTCGTCTACAACTTTGCCAATTATATTTCGACTGTTTAATGGGTCCACGGTCCGCTTAACAAGTAAAATGGTTATCGCTATATAATGGCTGTAGTTCTTAAAGGGCCTAACTGCTGTTAATCTGTACGCAATAAGTCTGAAAAACAGCAGGCCGCTTGGAAAAATAACAAGCGGTTCGCGAACGGGCAATCCCATCGCAAAGAGCCTGATCATTTTGCGAGAAGACTAATGTTCCGCATGGCCTACGACACGTACACCGTCGAATGTATAAATGCGACAAAGCGAAAATATCCGACCTCGGTCAGAAAAACGTTCGTCTCGCGCCTGCAACGGGCACGTCGCGAACGAAGCACGGTCCCGATATATTTCGGGGGAAAACGTCAGAAAAAAAAAAATAATAAAAAAGATATCAAAAATAGCCCTCCCCGTTCCCGCCGCTGCTGTCCGGGTAG
The DNA here is from genome assembly GCA_902439185.1 of Cinara cedri. Lineage (NCBI taxonomy): Eukaryota > Metazoa > Arthropoda > Insecta > Hemiptera > Aphididae > Cinara > Cinara cedri. Next base: position 1,093,580 of record CABPRJ010002369.1, read on the forward strand.
AAATACGGAACGCGTCAACCCCGGCGTACGAAAATAACAATGACGGACACGCATAAACGCCGCCGTCGCGTTAAAACCGTATTTATAATGCTACACGAGCAGTATTTTTTAATACCTACTGCACAATGCGCGTATATTATTATAATAACATTATTACGACAGAAATAATACCGCGCAGAGTTTCGAAACGCGTCACTGTGTATGGTATACGGCGGACACATCACCGCGGTCGTGCGGCGTATGAATGCGCGGCGGAGATCTTGACGGTTTAATCGCCGAAACGTTGGATTATATTATTTTAATGCATACGTGTCGGGTGTACGACGAACGTTTAGTCCCCCCGCGATTGTCAGAGTTAATACGCGGCGGTTATTATTATTATTATTATTATTATTATAATATTTTTTTTCCCGTGTTTTTTTTTTTCTCTCTACTATCCGTCCGATTAACGGCCCGGAAAGTCGTAAGTAACCGCCGCCGCTGCCGCCGCCGCCGCCGCCGTGCCCATTCAACCCGATCGTCCTCGTCGTCGCCGTCCGCCCCGTAAGACCCGGACGGCATTCCGGAGCACGCGCGCTCGCGATTCACGTGACTCGAAACCCGAATGCCGGCGACGGCCACGGTACCCTATATATCAGACGCATATTAGAGCTTATGTTGCGACAGTGTCGAGTATTCCGAGCGAGTATGTTGTTATTATATTACGTAGTGGGATGGAATCGAAACTCCATAAATAAAAAAAAAAAAAAAGAGAAAAACCCAATAAAATCCAGTATGGAAAAAATACGAGCTGGCGACGCTATTTTTATAGGAGTTTTGATGGCGAATAACACTGCGTCGATCAGTTTGTTTCCGAAAATCGCGAGAACGAGTCTGAATTTAATCGGAGAGTACCTATATAATGGTTTGTGTCAACAACAATTCCACCGGATCACGTGAGGTTTGAACTACTGTTTAAAAATCACACGATCCGTAATACGAAAACCCGCGTAACTTCCGTCTCAATCGTTATCGAAACCAGCACGTTCCGATTCGAAACGGACGGGAAAAAAACCGGTAAAATACCAGAACTCTAAACACGTTGGAATTCAATAAAACGATATTTTATCGGTACCTGTATTTCGGAACATTAATTTTAAGTCCGCGTCGCGACGTTTTTAATCATCGGGTAGCGCGGCAGACGGTCGTTCTGATAATTATTATTTAGATTTCCGTGGAAAAAAAAATAATTGGGTCACGGGACCGTTTGCGCGTTTGTTTCCCGTAATACGATTTGAAAATTCCTATACGATTTATATCGCACTAATTGCTTGTTCCTTATTATAATAATAATAATATCCGTTCCGACGAAACTCCTGCTGTTATTATCGCGCCAAACATATTACACCGAATCGTATCCTGCGAAGATTTTTGTAATTTTCCTCTGCCGATTAAAACCCGTTTAAACCGAATTTAGAATGTACGAACCAGAATGTGCAATGCCAGGAGTACAACTTAACTGGCCATTTATCTGGAATTCTTATCTCCGGCATCACCGATACACTCAAATTCCCAAAGGATACCGAATGTCGATAAATACGAAAATCTAGAACCGTATTTGTGTACGTCTACATAATGTTTATGCGATTCCCCCTCCCCTCGTTTATAAACGTTGTTAAACGATTCATCAAATGTATTACCTAGTTAAGTCAAGTTATTCCTGTAGCCAATCATCCAAGTCGGCGGGGCAGTTATCATCAATAACAATAAAGAAAAAGAAAAAAGAAAAAAAAGATTTATTTCCCGTAAACACACGCCGTCCCGCGCGTAATAAACATGATAATATTATTATTGTAAAGCTCCGCGGTCTAAAGACGCGTTACGGTGGCGGCCGCGGCCGCGGTGACGGTGGTCCGTTTAATCGTGTGGACTCGTGGGAACAAGTTTTCGGCGCGGTCCGTCGTGTACCGCGGTATGCGACGACGACGACGACGACGACGGTCCGCGCGCATCAGGGACAGCGCGCGGCGGAAGAGAAGGGGCGCGGCGGCGGCGGAGGGCGGGCAGGACAGGTACCTAAACAACGGGCGACCGCGTGGGAGGTGCATATGTGTGCGTGCGTTGTGTGCGTGCGCGCGGTGTGTGTTTGTGTGTGTGTGTGCAGTATAAGCCGACGGCGGCGGTGGGCCACCGGCGTTTAAAAACCGTCGGTGCCAGACCGAATGGAATGCGGTACCGCCGCGCGTTTGTATGAGCGTTTCCCCGCCACGGCCGCCGCCGCCGCCCCGTAGAGAACATTATATACCACGGTTACCTATTCACGCGGCGGCCGTTCGTCCTCGACGCGCGCGCACCGGTCGGTCTCCTACGGCGCGAACCGCCGGCCGGCCGCTTTGAGTCCGGAGCGCCGCCGCGCACCCGGCGAAAGAAGACTCCCTCGTCGTCGGCTGCCGGCAGCGGCGATCGCCGTCGCCGCCGGCACCGGACGTCCGTCATAGATAATAAAGAAATGGATAGGCCGCGCCTTACAACAATATTGTAAGTGATGCGATGTTCCCGGAGGGGCGGTAAACCGAGGCGATTTATCATTTATATAGATGAAACGCCTCACTTAATGAAACTTGCGAATGACCTCTCGAAACACTGATGCGATATACGAATAACCTATCCGTGTCTTTCTTATCCGCGGCCCCGAACAAACAGCAGAGCATCGCTGAGTACTGTTAATCGAAGTGAAGACGGACATCTCGAAAAAAGCCACGATCGTAATATGTTTTATTACACGATCTGTTGCCGTTTTATAATAATTTTATTCGTACGTTTTAATCGTTTAGTTCTTTCTGGACCTGCAAGTTTGTAAAAACTCGGGACTTAGGGTAGCTACTGAATTGGCCGTATGAACAACACCCTCCTCCAATAACCCATTTTGCCTTTCGGAAAGGGTTTTAACATTCAACCCTCGCCCGTAGTCTTTCGTTTGATCAAATTGCACCGCCTTAGATTCTAAACGAAAATCGTAAATGTTATACGGCCTCTCAAAACATATGTAACCGAGTTCCGCTCAGAATCGTTTTTCGTTAGCAATGAACAATCGTTGCGTAAAAATATACATTTTATTTCCCTCTATATTATCCTATACTCTTCTCACCTACAACCAACAGTGGCCCATTCATCGCGCGAACTATGCCCGTCTATTTTATTTTTCAAATGTCGATCTTGGTGGCCGTCTCGCTATGGCGAAAAACACGTACGAGGATCTGAGGTAATTGGATGACGACGACGCGCCGCGGTATCGGACGCGGGCCATTATCCGCGATGTCGTTTCGAGGCGTTCCTTCCGGAAGTTAATCGCGATAATAGGCAGGCGGGTAAATAATTTTCCGCGCCGAGCCAAAGGGCGTTAACCGGTAAACGTTCAATATAGTATTATGATAACCGGATTGATAATAATTATTATTGTTTTTTTTTTTTAATTGTTATAAGCTGTCGACGACCCGTACTTACGGCACAGTGTAAATTCGGAATATCACTCGCCTTACACAATACGGCATAAAGAATTTATCGGAGAGGGAATGGGAAACGCGACCGTTAACAACGTAAACGGTTCTATCCAGTGAAATATTACGTAATCACAATAATACAACTCTACTAACGTTTTCCATTCGACTGCACTCGTGCGCGCTTTTCGTTTACTATATCCGCACCGGTGCAGTAGATAACGCGAATTCCGCATGACGACTAGTGCACTATTATATCTACACGAGAGCGTAAACAATAATTAATGACATCGTCGATTTTGACGGTGTCGAGTGCGCATTTGATAAGCATTTCGCACGCGATCTGTACACCGCATCTAGCAAAGTCTGATAACGGTTGTACCGACACATTATTCTTACGTTTCACTTTGTACACTGTTACAACACCAGCGTCGCCGGATACACTCGCGGAGTGTGATATCACTGACCTCGCGTAGTGTAAAGCGTGAATAGTCGGACGGAAAACGCTATAATATGCTACACCACAGTAATATTACAAAATAACAATGACCCGAGCAAATCCCCGCGGTTTTACAAGCTGGTAAATCTATTTTGGCCGACTTCCCACCGGACGAGTTTCCAAACGAAACACGTCGTTATATTTTTTTTTTCGCCACGCCGCCGCCGCCGCATATATAATGTATACTAACATAGCACTATATACATACAATAACATAATACGGGGAATTTTTTAAGACCGATAAATCCGCCGACTTCCTATTATTAACTGCACAGTTCAGACAACAATTGCATTGGAGTTATTTGGCTCGTAACCCGCTCTTACGCGACGACGATGTGTTCGTTCGGTTCTAAATTGTTTTACATCGCGTCGCGTATATTTTATTACGGCGCGCACAGGCGTGATTAATCCAGAATCCCGAATTGTTTCCGTCATTATACGGTCTGAAAACACAGAACGAAACGCGTTCTAAATAGGTACCCTGCTGCACGTGTCGCTTATTTTATCATACAGGACGGTCTTTACGATTTGCGGAGTCCGGGATCTATAAGGGGGGGGGGGAAGGCGATAGGTGGATCGCCTCATCTTGGTCCGTTTTTCGTTTTATAATAAATAATTGAACGAGTACAAAACGCTAATGATTGTGAATTGTATTTTAAAAAATATCGGGAACGGTTATGATGAGCCCATTACAACCTCCGACATTAATGCCCTATGATTTTTTTTGTCTGTCATTTTCATCCCCCCCTTAAAAGTCAGTTATAACCACCACTGCCCTGCCCGTAGGCTACGTGAACTCTCCCGTTTCAATTTGTAAACGTACGTATAATAATTTCATCTATTACTTTTACCGGTACCTCACCTATTAACCTAACTTTACCTAATCCGTCACCTTTAGTTTTTTCTTAAATATGCTTTTCGTACAGATTTATTAGACGGGCACGTTCATTAAAACGTATTAGATAAGAAATCACTGTATAATAGTTTTATAACGTACATATATATATATATATATATATATATATAGTCACTGATATTTCTCTAATATGAGATTTTAAATACTGAAGAATATATTACGCATAAACAAGTAATTCGGTTTTAGGTGTGCGTGTTTTTGTTATTTATTTTTTTCTCAAAATTGTAAAGACGAGGTCGAGGTAGTTTGGGGTATTCAAATTAAAAATAAAAAAAATAAATAGGTACTTTCGCATAATTTCAATGTTGGTCGTACGTTTATAACGACTCATTATTCGGTTCCCATAAAGATAAAAATATTATATTCGAAAACAACGCAAGTATAGTATATTTTACATTGTTTAAATATATATACGTACAAGTTTTTTTTTTTTTAAATTGTATCGTTTTGAACCGTACGAATATATAATTTTAGTAGACGCGACTAATTATTAGTATAATTAACTATAATACGGGTACACATACGAGTATACGACACGAATGAAGACCTAAGTATAGAATTCCTGCGGTGCAAACGGCCGCGATTTCGTTAGATGTCACGGCTGTTGGACTTTAATATTATAGTTTTATAATTAAAGCATTTATTTTACCGCGGTAAAATTGTAATAATATGTAAATCTGTTTTTGCATCATTTAAAGGGTCGTTTGATAATAAACGCGTTTAGTAACATTTTTAAAATTGTTTAAATGGATGATTTTGAAACGAACAATTTACTACTATAGAGCACCTTTATTCGCTAGACAGAACGATAATCGGTGTTTGACACACTTTATAAGTATATCTTTAACCCCCCCAAAAAAAACTACACATTTTATGTAACAATAATACATTTATTAATTAAATATCTCCATGAACATACGCGTTTTGTTCTGAGATTATGTATATACATCTGTAATGGGTACGTCAAAACAAGTCGATGTTTATGAAATATCATCAATTTAAAAAAAAAAATTGCCAATTTTGTTGTGGAATAAAAAATGTTTTAATTTTTTAGTGGGACAATATTATATTTTATGATTTAAAGTGATATGCGAAAAAAAAACATTTGATAAAGAACTTCAAAGGACTTTTATATACAAGGTAGTTATGCATATGATTTTGCATATTTGTATATCAAAAGGTATTTCGTAATGTAACAATTATGTGTATACGAATATAAAATCGTATTTTACATATTTTAAGATTTTGTAAATTGTTGATATTTTAGATTTTTTTTTTGTTTTTAAATCTACTTTATTCCCAACTCAACAAATGGAGAGTTACAAAATAATTGTTCAAGATTTAAAAAAAAAAAATTGAGCAGGCTCGTAATGATAACTTTAATAAGTACCCAAGTTTCGTCTAAAATATACGTATTTTAATATTTCGCTCAAATAGAAGTATAAGCTACGAGTTTTCCAATTTATTATTAAATTGTATTTTTTTTAAAGCATACATTTCGGTAATCTTTATACGATAATATATTATATGGTTTATAGGTTATTGCATGACGTTACAATTAGTTATTAGACATTATAGGGTAAATTGATTTATTATAATGATTTATTGTATTAATTTAATATACCTACAGATGTACACAGCAACAAATTTTACTAGAAAACTTTTACACTTTTATCGCCCCCATCCACCTCCCCGGTGATGTTTTCCTAATCACGACGTTCCTTTATACACATCCACGGCTATATACTGGCGACTAGCAACTACATGCTCAACTAAGTATGACAGTGTAAAATGAAAAAATTACACCGTTATATTTACAAAACAATTATAATATCTACCCAAATTTTCGGTCGGTAAATAATATACTCGCGAGTAATTACCCGAAATGTCCACTAACCCTTTTAGGTATGTGACCCGAGTCACATCACTATAGCTGCGCATTATATAGGACGTATAATTATCCGTCTTATACAATCTATTGTTGTACATAGGCTTTATTATTGACGGTTGACCGTATTGACGATTAAAAAAAAATAATAATAATTGTAATAACTCGCGTATGTGTGTATTATATTATTTATTATAATATAATATAAAGACCGGCCCGACTGCTTTTTTTACATTTTGGCCAATGCTCGAAAATATTGTCCTCTCGCGCCCACTCGGTCCGGTTGGCAATCGTCCATACGGGAGTTTGGCCAAACAAACGACAATGATAATAATATTATCCCCACCTATAACCGAGTGCTCGTCGTCGCAGCGTCAATAGATCGTATGTCTCTCGGGATAATATTCGTTTTTTTTTTTTTTTAATTTTATTATAGAGCTCTTCTCGGTGTTGTTTAGGCAAATTTCGGACTACTCGTTTTTTTTTCTTCTACGATACGGCATCGAGTTCCCAATTCCACAATAATAATAATAATAATAATAATACGTATAACGCTACCACTCGTCGTTTATACACTATACTTACCAACTATAATACGGCCTACGCGATAGGCGGGGAGTCTATGAATCTCTTATTTTTGGTCCGACAAAATTATATTTACACGCTTGCATCACCGCCCGCATGCAGAAAAACTAAATGTATCTAATTTCCCCATAACCATTCTCCTCGTAATGGAATAATATAACAAATATATTCTGAAAATTCGAATGGCGCATTAACAATTATATAGAATCCGGATGTTGTAGGCGTTGACTTATTTTCGTTTTCCTATCGATCCTATGTATCATACGGCATCGTATAACACTGCGTCAGAACGACAAAGTATCGTTTCGTACGTTAACAAATTCTTAACATTTATTTTTCGCTATGATTTGCTTGTGACTTTTCAACCGTTTTCTAAGGACTTTTTTTTTTTTTGTTTTAGTTTTTGTCAATGTTTTGTTTTTATAAAACAAATACGCGTAGACATACACATGTTACCAAACTGAGACAAACCGATGGCCGATCAACAGCTAACGCGTCCAATAATAATATTTGAATTACACGTATAGAACCATACATTATGCGTACTTATATTTATTAGTGGAGACTGACAAACAGTCTAAACTCGTAAGTCGATAATGAAATCGTGCGATGAGAATCTATACGTGTCTGATTATCCTATACACATTTATCGAAATGCTATTTTTTATCATTCTTATTTATTCGTCGATGATATTGTTTAAACGTATTGCGTATACGTATATTTCGATCGTCATACCATTATAAGTATTATACCGTGGCGGTGCGTCAGAAGTGTATTCGAGTTTTTTCGATTGACAATAGTAATAAAGTTTATATTGCATAGATAGCAACGTCTTATTGTTTTCGTATCCGGTAAACAATATATAAGAGCGTATTCTAAAAATTACAATAATTATTATAATACGAAGCCATATACGTACAGTGATGAGTAAACCTCGAACCACGCGAGTAACCTAACCGTATGGGCAAAACGAAATATTTCAACCGGACCGATTTACGATTTAAATTGGTAAAATAATGACATAATGTGTTCCGAAAACAGTTGTTAGCAATTTTTAACATTTTTATTTTAGTATTTGTAACCCTTTTTTTTGTATTTTAAGTGATTTTTTTTTTTTACATTTATATTATAAATCAACCGCGTCGAAAGATTAAAAACATCTTTTTTTCTTTTTATGAAAATTAGGGATTTCGAAATATACATGTTTCGAGATTATTTTTAAAATGTTAACCCCACTTACTTGTATACATATACATTTATAGATCAAATTTATCGAATTTTTAATAAAATGAAATACACAATTAAACGATATTTACTACAAATCGTTGAAAATTGTATAGATTTATTTTCCAAATATATACGTAAGTACCTACACATTAATTTTCAATTTCCGTAAAATGATCACAATCTAAATCACTTTATAATAATAACATATATAGGTATGTTTACCAACCTATACTGATTTCACAAGGATAAGTCAAGTATTCAAATTATATTTACTTAATTTATAACTATATTATTATTATTATTATTATTATTTTGTGCTCGAGAATAATCGACCTACATAAATTTCCTACCAATAAATCATAATTCGAATGGACACAAAGATATAAATACAACATTCGTCTGATGCATTAATAAAATATTTAAAATAAATAATTTAATATTCGAATCAGGTAAGGGTAAATCATGTATTTAATTTTACCGAAAGTTTTAATTTCTATACATTAACGCACTAACTCTGCCAGTACACGACGCGATTTATTTTTAATCAAATTGTATAAACTGTTCGTTAAACATTGGTTAAGCCGCATAGAACTTTTCGGAAAGGGCAGGGAATATGATGCCCAATGAAACCATAAAAATGTTCTGAAAAAATTACTTAAAAACCAAAAATCGCTAATAAATGTATAATACGAGTTCTTATTCTGGGAAAAAAAAAATATTTTGTAACGCAACAGCTAAGTACCTAGGGTTAGGTTTTAATTAATAGGTATGTATTATAAATTGTAAGGATATATACAAATCTTAAAATAAAATTTAAAATTTGAACCAGATTAAAAATTGCCACCGAAAACCCTCATATGATCTAGAAACCCCCCTCCCACTCACCAATGAAAACCGACTTATAAATCATGAAATTTCAAAAAAATATTTTATTCTTATCTTCTCGTCTTTAATTATTTGCTACGGTTTACCCAGCATGCTTCCCTTTCGTAACTCAATATTTCTTGTTCTCAACTTCTTGTATAACTAATCTTATTCGTTTCTATACCATACAATTTGTTTTATGCATTCCATCTTTGGTCTTTCTCTTCCTATACAAAACCTCCTACCACGTTACCTTATATGACGCATTTCGTCAAGCTATCGTGACATATCGGACGCCTTATCGTTTTGTCCCGTCTGTATTTTATAGCACTACCTATGGCAAAGTTCAAAGTATCCCGTTCAATATTGGCGTGCTTTTTCATTTGTTATTATTTCTATCGATTTATCGATCTTAAGCATTTTTTCCATAACGCCACGTTTCAAACACCTTTATATAGTGTTCTTGTTTTCTCCTGTAACGATTGTTATCCTCGTATCCATTCAAAAAGACACGAAACGAACATCGGGTATAACAAAACGAACATCGCGCGCGCGGCAATTGGGTTCGGTAAACAATGTAAAGTTTATTGAAATCCCGGACTTAATACAATAAGTAAGTACGTATTGTTAATAGCAAGCCGGCGTTTGTGGTTACTATCGTTATGTATATTATATAGGCGTACACACCGGTGTTTTAGACGGATTAACAAATAACAGGAAGTGACTGACCCGCGCGGGGAACGCACGATCACGATTAGGTATACCGTATACCTATATATATATAATAATATACTGTATACCGGAGTGTTACCATAGAACAGCCGCGGTATAATAATAATGAAGTCATTGCAATCTAATTTACATCGGGGGAGGAGAGGGGAGACGAAACCGAGGAGTTCAATTAGGAGTTCGGTCTGCATGTATATATATATATATATTATATACGATATAGGTAATAATATTATACGTATAAACCTTACCTTTTTACAAGAGGAACACACCCCCGGAGGTTAACTGCAGCACGATATCAAAGTGCCACTGCAATAACACGTATGTGTACCTACGTATATTTACCTATATAATACCCGTAGCGCGCACTTATAAATTTGTATTTGTTTTGTTTCGTTGTATTTTTTTTTTTTTTTTAATATCACCGCTAAACTGTATACAATAATATAATAAATGCCCGGAGCGATTAATTTTAGAGAGGTAGGGAATGGATTTCTCCGACTCCTTAAACGAAGAACATACGACAATTATATGTACAATTGGTTCGGGGGTGTCAGATGAGCTGTTAACAAGATCGTAATCGTTTGAAGGTGTGACGGGATAAATCGCATCCCCTCCCAAAGGCAAACATCATTATATATACATATAAGTGATCAAACAAACTATATCCGACGAACAGATAATATTATACAAGTTGTCTTACAGTGTTATCCGCATGCTAATAATTCTATCAATAATCATTTTTTTTACACCGGGTTCTATGCGAGGGGGAATAAACACGAGAATAACTCGTTAATCGATAAGGAAACACAATCAGTACGGTAATTCCTTATCTTCTATTGAATATTAATTGCTTTACTCCAATTTTTTTGGACATTAAAACGGCTATTGCTGGGAAACTATGGATCGGATATGAATGTATGTTACGTTCAATTTTTAGAATAATGGCCATTTTGAAATTATTGAAAAGTGATAAAATAAAGTTATTTTTTTTCAATAATTTAGGGATGAAAATACAAATTTTTTAATATTTTAATTTTTCTCTACATATGTGTCCCTTTACACGAAACCCAATTAAAAAAAAAAATTTAAAAAAAAGTGGAATATATTGACATAGTTATTACTTATTAGTTATTAGCCTAAGGATAAAACACTGTTAGACACCCTGTATAAGTCCCTTGTGAAGTGCCGTACACGAAGATGTGTGTAGTTAGGGCTTGTGAAATAACCTCGATAAAAAGGCTTTATAGAATAGATTTACCCAAATGAAAAATCCTGTGTACGACGCCATCGAGATAAGATATCACCGCAATAAAAACAAACAAAAAAATGTCCCCAATCGTAACGGGTAAATATAGTACGTTTGAAAGGTTCCAAAAACTAATTATAAAAATAAATACCGTCGTTGTCGTCGTTACGTATATTTATATTAAATTTGTGTCGGTTTATTTTTGTTGATTTTTAACCGAGAAACGAATCAACTTTTATTGTTATATAAACTGAACTCCATTTAAAATACAAAAAAAAAAAAAACTTCTCGTCATTAAAAAAAAAAATAATAATAATCATAATAAAAACAAGACTAAATAAAAACTATAATATAAGTACTTACGGAGTATAAAGACGAGATTTTTATAGTTAGTTAAAAATGCTATTATACCGTGTAGCTATTTATTCTGGAGATGAATCACATTGTATACGCGCGGTTCTCGAGTATAACACTCGTTTCGAAACCATTTTTCAAGTCAAAAAAACAACTTAGGTACCTAAACAACACACACACACACACACACACACACATATATATATATATATATATATATATATATAAATACTAGTTAAAACTTTAACCTCGACTTTTGTACCTGCCTTTATATTATATTTTACACAATATAAAATGTTTCTATTTTCTATAGATATCTGTATATCATAATAGTATACAGTCAAAAGAACGAACAAAATATTTACGCAAAATTGCATATACTATTATACCTTTGATCCCGGGGGAAAAATGCTGAATAAATTCTATATTAATCAATACAAGCCAATTGTAAAAAGTTAAAAATGAGTACACACGTGTGTATAAAAAATACTACACTAAGTACATACACTAATTATTTTAAAAATAAGCATTTTTATATTGCGCACTGCACTTAAACAATTTACTCTAAAAGTAAAGGGGAAAAATTAAAGTAGACAAAATTATGAAAAAAAAAAAAATCCAGTAGTGCGATAAGATCTTTCAGAAATTTAGCATGTGCATCTTACATTGCGTTTCGATTGTAATTTGGGTTTAAAAATAGGTAATAAATTCAAAAAATTAAACTTGTAAGCGTATCTGTTTGATCTACCGAATACAATTTGCGTAAATAACTCGCAAAATTAGATTATCTATATATAGTACAAACATTTCTAAAATGTTTTGAAAACATTACCACGTCTATGAAAGGCTAATATAAGTTTTCTGTCCAAATTTCAAGTCTTTACGAATAAAAAACATTATTTTCACAATTTTTGCGACTTGCTAATGTTAGCAAATTATCAACAAGGTTTTAGGGAAAATATTAAACTTAAAGAGTTTTTAAAATGTTTGCTTGTATTATAGTTTTTAATTACACTTTATAAGTATAAAACATCATTGATTATAAATACTATTAGTATAGATAATAAATAATAATAATAATTACAGTGTAAATTATTATTATTTTAAAATTATATTACTAAAAATACCCAATGTAATAACAATGAACCGAATGAAAAATTCGATGATTAACATGATAGACACAATTGGGTTAAATTATGGAATGCAAAAACTGGTTAGATAAATGGTGAGGTTTAAAAATTATCAATCATTATCCATATATATTCGGAACGTATAATGATCGAGTTATCTATAATTTTAACTTGCAAAATTAAAGTTGATGACAGATAATAAAAAAAAACATTAATGTAAAACCCAAAACATTCTCGCTTTGTTCAAATTCTAAGGATATATTTATTTGAAAAATGTTTTTTTTTTTTACATAATTATACATCTGTGTTCGCTCTTTTTATATAATAGAACCACATATATAATTTATATTTGATACATAACGTTGGTCTTTAAATACTATGCCATTATAAACTTTATAGGTAAATATGGTTTAGTCTTTTATTTAAGTACGTAGTAAAATATATCTTCGAGAAAATTAAGATTGAAAGTGAACTTTTTATTTTTCAACCGAATTAAAATTAACTTCCCGAGGGATTGGTTATGGGTAAATAATATAATATAATATAATATAATTAATATTTTATGGCAGTGTGAAATTATAAATTTCTACTCTGCGACGAATACAGTAGGTTTTAAACCACTTACAACATCATTGCAATTCAAGTCTCTCTCTGTAGTGTATCGTTTAGTATGATGCAGTTTTAGAATACATTTAGCTATGTACTATTTGCACAATAAAGATACCTACATAAAACTAATCTCAACAAAACAAAAACAAATACCAAACGAAGAGAAATATACAAGTACCTAAATATTTATGAAGATGAGAATACCAAATTATAATAAAATAATAATAAAGCAGTGACGTCAAAATAGTTAAGTGGACCGATCGTATTTTTAGATACCTAAGTATGTATTATTATTATTATTGTTATACACACTTCAGCCGACATAATATAATGTCAATATCGTAGGTTATCAATAGGTCAGACCACACCAGATAATGTTTTTGCGGAGGGTAAATCACTAACTGAAAATCACGGAAATCTTTGATAATCTAATAGAAAACTATTGACTATCTTATAGGAAATCGCGGTTTTTTGGAATCGAGTGTACACGATATTCATCGGAAACCCTCTTGTTTTTTGCGTGTTCTTCGCACGACGTATGGGCCACTGTTGTAGATGATAAGTTAAGAATGTAGGGAGCAAATTGAATATACATTTCTATACGCAGCAATTAATCTTTGCTAACGAAAAACGATTTTGAGCGGAGTTCGGTTATACGTGTTTTGAAAGGCTGTAATAATTACGATTTTGAAAATAATAAATTTCGTACATTTTCCCGTTTTTTCCCTGTTTCTTATGAAAATCCAAAAATGACCCGTTTAAAGTACTACTCCAGTTAAATTTCCTTTCAGAAAAAGTGCTACGCTTGAAAATCGGATCAAAATTTCTGGTAGAAAAGTTGTTTCCAGGAAAAAAATAAATAAATAAACGTCATTATTATAAAACCAATACAATCGTCGCTCCGCTCAAAATCTAAAACGCACGGAACCAGGCGCGTTGCGGTATCAGCACTTTTGCAGAAGGGGAAAATGTCCGGAGACCGGTCCTTATTGTCAAAGACCCGCGACCAAGAAACGATAAATCTGCGTTAAGCGCCGCGGCACCCGGTGACCGATCGGTGACATGCCGTCAACCCTTAAGTCACGTAACTATATTTATATAGGTAAGAATATAAATAACGCGTCTCAAATGGGTTCAAACACGGGGTTTTGGTGGAGCACGGCCGGGGCTTTTGCGGTATCTACTGCTTCGCGAAAACAGTGCCGCAAGCCCATAGGTGTAATTAGGGAGGTGTTGGTGCATCGTTAACACCTCCCAAAAAATCCTAATCAGCTTTTTCACAGTAATGACTAAATATTTTGTCCAAATCACATTTCGTGGTTAATGAGCAGAACAAAATACCGGTTTCCTACAGACAATGCGCGTGTGTATAAAAAATAATGTTAAAATGTTAAATCCTTTAAAAGAGTTCAATTTGTATGGACAAAATCGTAAATGAAAGGTATAGTTGACTATTGTAAGAATCGCGTATAAGGGAGGGGGGGGNGGGGGGGGGGGGGGGGGGTTACGGAAGCATAGCTCCCACGGATCTTTGATATGTCTATGATTTAAACACTCCGATCTGTAGATTTTTTTGTTTTTCAATTTGAATTTGAATTTGAATTTTCACTAACGAACGCGTAAACGATCGGCACGAATACGGTCCTGCCCGCGAAATCCTCAAGGACTGAGCACTCGGTGACCCGGGGGGGAGGCTTTGGTTTCCTACATTAGGTTGGGTTAGGTACGTACCTTGGTTGATTCGCGATGACGGAGTGTCGTGCAGGCCGACCGATCGAAACCGCTGTACGGCCACATCGCATTCCTTGGTCTCTGC
Source organism: Cinara cedri (assembly GCA_902439185.1). Classification (NCBI taxonomy): domain Eukaryota; kingdom Metazoa; phylum Arthropoda; class Insecta; order Hemiptera; family Aphididae; genus Cinara; species Cinara cedri. The sequence continues at coordinate 1,108,923 of CABPRJ010002369.1, forward strand.
GGACGACGGCGACGGATGAGCGCATCCGTCCCACCGGCGGTGCGCCGACAACACGATGACCGCCAGCAATAACCGCCGCATTGTGTTCGATTGCCGTCTGTTTCTGCGACGGTCGAAAACGGATGGGTAAATAATTTAACACGGAAAAAAAAACCGAAAACCACTGGCGTACGGCGATCACTGCGAAGTGCGCGGTGAAGACGTATTGTCTGACGTGCGGACCAACGCGTGCGCATCAACCGTTCCGAATGGCGAATAAAATAATTTTAAAAACAAAAAAAACCGTAGATATTTATTATGTTATTATAGTGGGAGAAAAAAAAATCGCACGCACCGAACGAAACGCGATTCGACTATCTATACTTCCGCCAAACGACGACGACGCGGTTAATGAGAGAAGAGAAAAAAATAATAATTAGATAAGTAGCGAACGGCCCGAAACGCGATCAAGAGCGTTTATTCATTTTTTGGCGACGAAATATTTTATAACTCGATTTTTTATTATCGAACGAGAAACGGTAATGGATAGAAAAAAAAAATAATAATAATACGATTGCGGCAGCGACGCGGCGAACGTACGAGCGTTTACCCGAGCGACTGACACGAGGACACACGCGCGTACGACCTGTCGAGTGTGAACGTGCCGACTGACGATCCGGATCGGACGAATTCGCGGCGATGCACGTCGTCGGGGGCGCCGCCGCAACACGACGGGTGGGCGGTCACGATCTGGAAAAGTGGCGCGCGGAGGGACGGCGGCGGCGAAGACTACGACCACGGTCAGCTGAGTCGGTCGGCCGCGGCGGCGGGTCGACGTCCGCGCACTCCATCTGTCGGCCAGCGCGTTGTGCGACGCCGACGATTCGCCAATTTTCCGAACGACACAATATCGCGATGACAGGTGTACAATAATATTATAATGGTTAGGGGAAGGAGGGGGGGGCACTCTCGAAGTATTATTATAATCGCACGATATTTATCGTCTCTCACCTCGGACAAGACGACAACCGCGAATAATACATTATTATTTATTATCATCCAGTAACAATAACAATAATAATTATACGACCATTTTCACCGACACGTGTGCAGAAGGGTAGAATAAAAATTGACGGACATATTTCACACATGGGTGGGCCACTGTTGTAGGTGAGAAGTTGATGGAAAGGTATTAGAATGGAAATTTAATGCATAGCTATCCGATTAACCGGTGCTAAAGAAAAAACGATTCCGAGCGATGTTCGGTTCATAGTGTTGCTTGTCAAAAATATGTATTATTTATTATATTCTTTAATAATATTTGTTTAATATCATACCTAGTTTGTCGTTTTTCCTACTTTTTACCCTCATATATTGTGAAACTCCTGGAAAAATCAAAAATGACCTCCTTTAAGTACCACCCCAGTCCCCAGTCAGATTTCGTTTTAGTAAAAGTTCTATTATTATAAATGGGAGCAAAATTGCAGGTAAAATAGTTGTCCACAGAAAAAAAATAAACATCATTGTAAAGCTAATACATTCCTCGCTCCACTCAAAATCTAAAAATAGTGACGATCGTTTTATTTTCTACACAAATTTGTACACCTCACATCACCTAATTTCCTTACCCGAGCCTATTATATCTTAACCTTATTATTTTTTTATCATTTTCTAATAATTTAAATACTATGATAAAAGATATCATGATAAAAGATCTTTAATATTATAATTATTATATTATATTAAATAATATTATTCCTGGTTATTAGTCCGTCCTTTTAGCTGATAATTCTCATTAATTAAGAAAACAGCAAAGGGAAATCTAAAAATAACTTCCTATTGTACCAAGTAGATAAAGTATTCTTTCTGAATAGATGCTACACTTGAAAACCGGAACAAGTCTTTCGGTAAAAATGTTACTTGCCGACAAAAAAATATACTAGTATATTTAAAAAATATTTTTAACATTTCAATTACCACCTTAAAGAAAGGATTTTCCAACTGATTTACTACCCGATACTCGTTTATGGGGAGAGGGGCCCTTTTTACTGACGAGATGACTTCACGAAAATAGTGATAACTCATTGTCAATTCAATATTTTCTTAGAAAAATTTTTTTTATTGATAAATAACATTCTATACAGGCCACATTGAACTCTGATTTTTTAATTCCGTTTAAAAATAATGGAAAAAAACCGATATTACATACCGATGTTATATAACAAAATTCGCTATTGAGACTTTAACTTACTGTATAGATTTTGTGCTTAATGTAAAATTACTGTTACTTAATATATTTGCTACTCTTGCTGCGACTATAACTACTCCCAGGGCATTTGTCAACCTTTAAAAACACATATACAGTCAACAAAGACTGAAAATAGGCTAAATAGCTTTTTAGCTTTATTGAATAATATAAATAAAAAGAAGTAATTTTAGAAAATGAGATTTTAATGACTGCAAATAAGACCATGATATTATAGATGACTCTAAAGCAAATAAAAAAGAATAATAACATTTATAATTCATGACTATTTCTATTTATTATTATTTATTTTAAATATTTGTTGACCAACATAAAATTATTTACTTACAAATTACAATTTTGTCTGTGTGCAATAAAATAAAACAAATTGATACCTACTAATAATTAATATTTGATTTGTTATTACTTATGTTTTTAGGGGGTTCCCCCCATAATGAAATATACCAATACACTCTAATATTAAAATTTACAGCACAAAATAAGATTTACTGAACGCAAATTTGACGTTATCCAAATTTTAACATTGGCCGTAACATGTACTGTAAATAAACATAGAGGAACGTACATGAAGTTGGCCCTCCTCACTTTGGGTGATCACTTCCGAACAAATATTAAACAATTGTAAATAATTGTTAATTCAATTAGCAAATTTGTAAACTATCAGAAAACTTAGAAATCAAAAAACAAAGTAGGAGGCCAAAATTGTTGGGACTTACTAAGGTTTGCGAATTATCAACAAGGTTTTAGGGAAAACATTCAACTTAAAGAATTTTTAAAATGTATGCATGTATTATAGTTTTTAATTACATATTATCAGTATAAAACATCATTTATTATAAATACTATTAGTACATATTAAGTATTAGTATTTATAATCAATGATAATAAATAATAATAATAATTAAAGTGTGTATTGTTATTATTATTATTATTTTAAAATTGTATTACTAAAAATACCGAATGTAATGACAATAAACCGAATGAAAAATACGATAACTAACATGATAAACACGATTGGGTTAAATTATTGTATTACCGAATGAAAAATACGATAACTAACATGATAAACTGAAAAATACGATAACTAACATGATAAACACGATTGGGTTAAATTATTGTATTACTAAAATTACCGAATGTAATGACAATAAACCTAATGAAAAATACGATAGTTAACACGATAAACACGATTGGGTGAAATTATGGGACGCAAAAACTGGTTAAATGATTAGGTATAAAAATTATCCATCATTGTCCGTATATATTCGGAATGCAAAATGTTCGAGTTATCTATAGTTTTTCTTTTGAGTAATCGAGGTTTTCGCAAAGGAACAAAATTTATTTCAACTTATCAGTTTTCGAAGGATATCGAGATTCCACTATACATCCAAATGTGAAACATTAACAACATGTTCTGGTAACAATTTTGGAGACTGATGGAAAATAAAAGATTGAGAATCGACTTTAACATAAGAAAAATAATAGGCAAATGATACGGCTTGGATATTTTCAAAACTAGATTCATCATATGACATAGAACAGGAAATAAAATTTTTTTCCGACGCTCATTTACAAAGCTCCAAAAATGTCTAGGATTAGTGTTTAGTAAATAGTTATCTTGAGTAAAAAGCAGGTAACGTTCATGGCACTGTTTGGAAAAATATTTACATTCAAATAATAAAGTAAAAACAAAATTATTAAGATTTAATTTATAATTTTTGTGTGCTTGGTAAAACAAGTTGGTACTACAGTAAAACTTCCGCTAACGGTCATCCCAATATAACAGTCATTTTTTTTTTTTTTTCTAATGGTCCCGTCAAGTATTATGCATCTTTATGATACCTCTAAATAGCGGTCATTATCTCCGGTCCCTTCGGTGACCGTTACATAGAAGTTTTACTGTTTATATATACATATATGCAAAAACTTATCAAAAATAGTATTTACTGTGATATAAAATTGTTCCACGACCGTGTCGATATTGGTATTGGAAAATAACTCACTCCAATTAACATTATTCAAGGCCATTCAAATACGTACAAAGTCTCAAAAAATTATTTTTTGAACTAATAGTAGTCTAGATGTAGGGGTTCATCAACTGGAACTAGTAGTTTTATTATTTCAGTTCTTAACTATAATCAATAAAATATTAATTTGCCATGTACCTAAATAGTTAATAAGTATTTCGTGATAGCCCCGGTTTAATGCATCAATCAGGTTACCTAACGTACATTACTGTGTTTCTTAATAATATATTATATTATTATAGTATTAGGATAAAATATGTGATTCATGTTTCGCTCTCTTGCAATAGGTAGTAAATAATTAGAAATTCATTCTAATGATACAAAAATGGCTTTCCTACTTTGAATAATGTAATTAAACATATTACTTTAGTTAAAATATTTTAGTTACTTTGTTACACACACTAAATGGCACGATTTAATTCGTTTAATTAATAATATAAACATTAAACTGCATTGAAATACTATTTATTAAGAATAAAACATTAAAAATTAGAAAATTAACAATATTTTAGAACGGATGGTGTTCGGTAATAATAAACTCGACTCTAATTGTATGAAAAAAAATTCGTCTATTCTCCTCTGAAATCTGTATAATACCATGAACTAAAATAATATGGACTAGCGTTTGGCAACCAATTTTGCAGTAGAGTTTTTGACGAAATTTACGTGAAGGGGTTATCTAGAGGTTAAAGCGTTATCTGTTGTAGAATAATAACACTTATAACATTATAATGTAAAATTGAAAACCACGTAACCATGAAAATATTAAAATAATCAATAACTGAACAAATAATTGTAATCAACTGTATGTTCATATCATATACATGCCTCATTTTCACTATAGATATAGATACTACAAACTGTTGCACGATGACCCGTGTTGAGCATTATCTAGATAAATTATCTAAATAAATTATCTAGATAAATAATTAACTATCTTTTATCTTATCTAGATAATAAACAAAATTAGTTATCTATGAATTATCTTAGATGAATAATTGAGCTATCTAACGTAATTTATCTAAATAAATAAATATATTTACCTATCCGAAAAATTGAACTTGAAAGTTAAAAATTCATGTCTCATTAGTAAACCATTCTTGTACAAATACAGAACAAAATTAAAAACATAAAGTTATAGATAATAATATTATACGGATCGCTTATTTATGTTATTTCTAAATTCTAATTATATCCGGGCCCATATGGCGATATCTACAGCTACTACCAAATAGGTTGGTCTAAAGGGAGTTGACTGAGTTAACTGCTAATAGATTTGCTTTAAAATTATAAAATTAATAAATAAGTTCAATTCAATATTATAAATGATGAAAAAATCTCTACATTATACCCAACCTTCAAAAATAAACATTTGAATAAGACTAGTATTATTTTCTGTTAAAAGTAAATATATATAATATAATTATCAACCAATAATAAACAATAAAAATGAACCTTAAAATTTGATTGAAATAATATATTCTAAATGATTATAATTATTGAATATTATATACCTCTTAGTTATTAGATCAAAATTAAGTTCATTGTATTTTATTTTATTTATTTATTTTTTTTTTTTTTGTAGAAATTGACAAAAAAATTGTAGATTAATTAATAAAATTAAAACAATTTTATCTTTTTTTTATCCAAATAAATAGTGTTTTATCAGATTCGACAAAATTCACGTCTTACTAGTGCCCTCTACAATTATTATTATAGAACTATACTATACTAATTTTTAAATTTTTTTAAAGTTAAATAATTGTTACATGAAATTATGTTTAACAAATAAATGTTGATAAATATTTACTAAATTATATAAAAGAAATAATTCAAATTTTGATAATTGAATTTTGTAATATAGGTATAGTCACCTTCACCACTTGACCATATATATATACTAACAACATCGGACTGATTAAAATGTATAGCATAAACACGAATAGTTTTTTCAATTGCATACATAATGATGTTTGCTATAAAAGTTTTTTAAATTCATCTTTGGTACACTAAAATATGATGAGATTCACGAACACAACACATTTTTGACATTTTATTAGCTATAGTAATAAAATAACTAAACAGTATACTGTATACAGAGTATTAGTATTCAAGAATACTCAGAATATTAGTTCAAAGCAGTAGTTATATGATAAATATAAATTATTAAATTAATAACATTGATTTAGATAATCTACAACCTAGATAATACATTGCAATAATTGTACAATTTTTCAATAGTATATAGAAACAAATATTAAAGGCCCGAATAATACTTGATTATTAATACTGATAACGGGAGGGCTGTACAAATCCGGAAAGTAATATTCCGGAAAAATATCAATAGTTTCTAGAATATTTTCATGAGAATAGAGTTAGGGATGATAAAAAATTCAGAAAAGTGAGCAAAATAGTCTAAAGGGTCTGGTTCTGAAGGAAATCAAACTGGGAAGGTACTTTTAAAGAAGGTAATTTTTTTATTTTTCCAGTAGTTTTCCCTACAAATGGAAAAACCCGGAAAAAACAGGAAAATGTACAAAATGTATTAGTAAGATATTATAATCATTTTTTTCTATAGGCAACTTTTCTATCAGCGATTTTGCTCCAATTTACAATTGTAGCATTTTTTCTAAAATAAAATGTGACTGGAGAAGTACTTTAGGAAGGTATTTTTTTGATTTTCCTAGTTTTCCCAGTAAATGAAAAAAACCAGGAAAAACGTAGGTACAATATTTAACAAATATTGTTAAAGAAAATAATTAATACATATGTAATTATTTTACCATAATATAACATATATATTGTAGACCAAGCAACACTATCAACTGAATTCCGCTCAGAATCGTTTTTTCGTTAGCAATGGTTTATCGGTGCTTACAGATATATATTAGATTACTTATAACAGTGGCTACACCCATTAATCCTAGAATACATTTTTTAAATTCCGGATTTCATCAGTCCGGATTCCGGAAAATTATGGCCTCCCATTTTAGGGCTTCCGGTGGTTTTATTTGTTGGTTTACATTGTGACCTCTCTCCCCCCCTTGCAGTTTTGTACATTAATTTGTGGCCACTGATAAACTGCTTGTGACCAGTCCATTAATACACTTAATCCATGGTGAATGGTAATATACCTAAACCGTTTTTTTACAGTCTGGTGGTTAAACTCTTACAACTTTGAACAATTTGGAAGACCCTGAATGTATATACTTATTATTTACCCATTTCTAGCTATTTTTATGTTTTAAATGGCTATTTAATTATTTTTTATAAATTGGGGCAATACTGGCCGCAAATAACAGTATATTACAGTAGCGTAACTTGGGTAGGGAGGGGGGATGATGTCGGTGATTTATCACGTCCCAAAATCATTTTTTTCTACGTTAAATAATTATTAACTTTTGTTTCTTAAGTGCTAATAAAACTTATTAAATACGTATGTTCTTCTTGATATTAATAAAAAATACACAAATCACCTAAACCCTCCCTCCCCAAAAAAAAAAAAATAAAGTCCTATAATTACGCAACTGTAGGTACATTATATAGGTACTTCTAAATTGTATTGATGACCGCGAATTAAAATAATTTCTTAATTATATATGTTATATTATACATATATCTTAATGATGACTAGAAATATTGTTTAGAAAAGTCAAATATTTTAATGATTATATTTTTATAATTTGTAAGTAATATAAAAATTTAACTCGTCTAATTAAAACCGACTAAGTATAACCATTTATAACAATAAAAAGGAATATTTGCCGCTAATTTCTGATAGGTACTTATAGTGATCAGCATTTTTTTAAATTCTGATTTCTTTTGGATTGGTAGGTAACCCATAACCTAATCAAAACAACGGTAAAAACAGAGTAATGACAGCTAATTTTTTCTAGAAGGTACCTAGTAGATAAATGAAAAACAAATGAACATTTTCAATTAGTTTTGGGCTTTTGTATTATGTTTTTAAATCACACATTTTATAAGAAACAAAAAGCAAGATGCAGGAAAATGGAGATGTAGCAAGATGTGTAACCTACACATTGAACCTTAAGTATATCTACTGTATATTTTGAGTGGGTGACAAGGATGTAGTCAGTATTTTATAGTAATTTTTAAAATTAAAAATTATTGTATTCAAAACAATTCGTAGTGTTCATAATTAAATTTCCTACCATTGTTTGAGTTTTTTTTCGTTATTTTCAGAGCGACAAACTGACAAATTTAAATAAATTACTTATCGCCCACTCGTATTTAATTTAATTTTAAGTGGAAACCTTCTACGTAATGACAGAGATACCTATACCTTTTTTTATTTTACAGTTTGTAAAAAATTAGTTTACATTTAGAATTAAATGTATACACAATAATTTAACTAGGTAAGTATTTAATAACTAAAAATTATATATTATGCTTTCCCTTTAGTAGTTTAATTATTGATAGGGCTTTTCCGAAACACTATGATAAAGTCAATTTTCTCATCTGTCTGTGGACCAAAAACTTATTACGTTAAGCCAGTATTACAACCGACTTGTACACGAATTCGAACGCAATATTTTATTGCGAATTTTTTTTTTAAGTATACTTTAATCTATCGAAAAACATACGCAATCGTGTTTTCAAAAAGAACAAGCGTATGCAATCGTGATCTACCCTTCAGCTTTTACGGATTTTAACGCACTGTGACGATCGCATTATGATATTATACACAATCGATCAATTATTGTCAATGATCGGTGTAACGAGAGCAATAGCAAATTTATATAATTATAAATAATGGTTCCATATTATTACATGGAGTATGTGATGTATACGCGAATATCCGTGCAATATTATATAGGTTCATTGGATCCTTGTTTCTAGTGGAAAGGAAAACACGGATAAGTGACCACAGGCACCTCACGTTTGGTGAAGTTCAAATAAAAAACCGACTAAAATTTAGAAAACCATTTATCAAAACACCATTACAGAAATGCCAACAGTGACAAAATCAAAAAAAATAGTGAGAGTGAGTCACCGATAGCGACAAAAGCACAATATGGGGGCATCCGACAGAAGACAAAATCCCTCCCCCCAAGGATCAACTTACCTTGACGCACATGGAAAGGGGAAGAGCGGAAATATGTTACCCCGAGACGTAAAATTTCTAAATACGACCCTGGAAAGACCATTAACAAAATACGTTCGGAAGTAGAAAGAACAAAAGAAAATATGCGCAAAAGAGTCTAACCACAGACGCAGACTGTGATGCGGGAATGTACAAACAACAAAAAATTTACTGGAATGCCCAGGGTCGTAACTACGGGAAAGGTTTAGGGGTTCAAACTCCTCCTCCACCCCTTTAACAAAGTAGAAAAAGTAAAAATGTCTAGTACGTTCTAAAATTTAAAATGTTTATTTTTTAAACTATTTTTTTTTTTAACTGAATAAATACTTAGTATATAGAAAATAGTATAGATACACAGTCACACACTCACACAAAATTATTCTTTGGTAAATATTTAAATTTCATCTACATCATGATATAATGTATTATGTCTTATCATCGTCCATCGACGGCTTAGACTAGAAATCCATAACGCCGTTGACGACGTTACTACTTCAGCCTGCTGACAGCACATGTTTGTTTGATGACACTAACTCAACATATATAAAATACTTTAAATTTCTAATTTCTTTTTATCTTCCTGAAATTGACACTGTTACAGCTAACTATGAGCTACAAATTTGGAAATAAAAATTCAAAAGACTAGTAACAAGCAATGATGAAATGCTGCCTTCTAATGCATTGGATGTCATCAGACGTTGTGACCTTATCATATTTCCAAATATATTTATGTTACCAAAAATATAGTGCAGTGTACCTGTTTTTATTTCAACGCCAGAAAGACCTTTTTCTGGCTTAAAACAAATAAATATCTACCTCAAAAACAGTATGAAAGAGGTATGTATACACAATGAATTTTGATTTAATTTAATTTATTGAATTTTTTCAAACAGAATCATCTCAATGAATCGGTACTATTAATTATTACCAAAATATCGTCATCACGCCCGAAAAAGTATTGGATAAAATGGCTAAGAAGTCGAGAAAAATTGACTTAGTGTTATCATGAAAATATAATATTTTAACCTCACAATTTTGATGTTTAACTCAATGTAATCTCTTATAATGATATCTTCTATAAAATTTCTATCTATAGAACTGGACCCACCTCCATAGAAAATTTCTAACTACTATCTTGGGAATGCTTAAAACTACCAGTAAGAGGGGTTGTAGATTTTACAGGATAACAATTAAGGACAACGCAACTAAAATTGCTGATTTCTGGGAGAAAAAAGGAACTTAAAACTCTACCACTGACCGACACGCAAAGAAGAAAATTAGATCCTGCATACATTTTACTAGGTGAGGGATATGTAAGATTTAATATTTTGTACAATTCGATAAAAAAAACAAAAAACAGACATTTAAATATGACAAATCGCTATAAACGCCCCTCATTTGCCTCCCCTCCGAAGTCCAGACGCCTGAGTATGTACGCTAGACATATCTATAATATAGTTTAACGATTAGTTAGGGCTCGGTTTTCAATATCAGGTGATACACGTGTTCACTATTATTTGATATATTGATATAGGTAAGAGAAAATGTATGATAAATGTCATAGGTCATTCCCATATTGGGTTAATCGAACTTTACTTTGAATCGTTTTTCATTAGCAATGATTTATCACTGTGTCTACATACTGCGTCACTAGATAATCGTATAGTATAATATAGAATATACATATACCTAAATAAAATTCCCCAATGGCCTATATATCCTAACCTCCCAACTTCAACAGTGGCACGTCTATGGTGCAAAGTAATGTTAATTCACACATCGCAGTGTAACATGTATAAAAAATATATTTTACAAAATATTACATAGATTTCTCGTTATGCTCAGAATCTAAAAACAAAATCATTAATAAACCTTTAATATCGTAAACCTTCTCATTTTTCACACGGGATTTTCCGCACTTTTGAAAAAATACACAATTTTCTTTCAAATAAATGATAGATACTAACCTAACCAATAACCAGTCAAAAAACACATCATAAAATCAATACATTACTCATTTTGCTCAGAATCTAATAGTTACTGCGAATTCTCGACATATTTGTATCACCATAAGAACAGTATTTTATTCTCTCGTCATTAATAAAAATAAAAGGAAAATCAAAAAATGTTCAGCCCAATCTAACAACTAGATAAAATTTGCCACTATAAAGCAATCCTAAAGTTGATGATCGAAGTGAAATGTCTAGTAGAATAGTCGTTCAAACGAATGAACCCCAAATGAAATCAGGGGTATGTAATTTTGTGTATTATGCATGGTATCTATAATAGTGTCAATAATGTGTTTTTTAGGGGTTTTAACACCCATCCCAACAATACTCAAATACTTGAATTGTATGTTCTTATAGGAAATACTCAATTTTTAATACCCTTTCAGGCTAAAATGTAATAAAACTCTTACCAACATAATTTCCTATAGATTGTTGAAAAAAGAATAAATTAAATAATGTGACGGAGATAAGTGACTCTAGCGACGGAGTTTTGCCTCACATGGTTGTTATTTATTTAATATTAAAAAATAATGTAATTTTTAACCACACCAATTATTAAATTTTCAGTTTGAAGAAAAATTAGCGTTTACAAAACTTTTGAATTGAAAGTATTTTTCTCGACTTTTTTGTTTAAATGCTTTTCTTGATCCAAGTGCAATTCGACCTTACCTAACATTTTATCCCGGTTGAGTAAAAAAAAAATAAACTCAGAATTATTTTACATCATTCGTTCTATATATCATTTTTCGTCATATAATAAAAAATTTTATCGATTTCCTTTTTGAATTCCGAAAAAGTCCATTATAGGTAAAACGGTCAATCGTATCCGTATATAAAAATCGAAAATGTATATTATGGCATCACGCCGATCAAATATTCGATATTTATAACAATATAATATTCATTCGGTCGTCGTGGATACCTATCGCGGAAAATTAGTTTATATCGATTTGATATTCTTGCAATTTTTTTATTGTATGAAATTTACAAATCTCGTGCACATATGAGTGTTTTCTACTTTTCTCAACATTATATTTTACGGTTTATAAAACGTACATTTTTTCAATTCAATTTTTTTCTTGTTAATTATTGTTCGAGATACACCACCGTCGTAAGTATTTAATATTTTTTTTTATTTTTAACTTTTATGAAAACGCTATAATAATATTTCCCCGCATATTGTTGGTGTCTCGCTCGTCTCTGTCTTTCAAACTTACGGCAAACGCAGAATTTGCGAGAAACAGCGGGACGATTTTACGCTGTTGATTTCAATATTACACAGCGAATTGACAAAATCACCAGGAAAATTAAAGGTGCGAATATAATCCGTGTGTTTATACGTCGATATTTGTAATTTGCTAAGCGAGATATTTCGATAAAGTATAATATGAAACATCGAAAATTAAAAATACACACCTATAATTTGTTAAGAAATACTAAAATATCGAGAAAAAGATAATAAATATTTATTCTGATATTATAACTTAGAGCATACAACTGTCCCTGCTAAACGTATGCTTGCTATCTTCCGTTGTTGCAAAACGAGGGCTATATGCACGCGAGTATCGAATTCGCTCTTATAACTATCTTTTATTTCACAGTTAGTTATTTACTTGTAATTATATTAAGTAAATTTTCTACTCGTATATTCCACACTTTTGAGTATATGTGTACATTTTGTTCCAGTAGTCGATACACGCAGTGGCGGCGTAGCCGTGATTTTTTTTTAGAGGCATGTTTTTATTTTATGTTTAAATGTAACTTTGTAACTTTTTTGGCGCATGCAACACGCACAACATATACCTAATACTTATCTATATAAAACGCAACTCATTTTGTAAAAATCTGATGCATGACTGCAAATAGTAAAAATTATAATTGTTGGTATAAATATAATCAAAGGAGGATGTTTGAACACCAAAACGCCCTCCTTTGCTACGCCACTGTCCGAATCAGCACTGAACCGAACAGCAAAACGAACACAATAAAAATTAATAGGTACATGTATAAGATAGCTATCTCAGATTATGAAAAAAAATAAAATATAAAAATTATAGCGCATAGCTCGAGTGATTGAAAAAAAATTATCACATTTTTTAAATATTTTTGTTACACCACGTGTATCCAGTATCGCATACATTTTGTTTATAATAATTTCGTAGAAAGGGGTAGCATATATTATAAGTACAGTAGGTACTATCACTATTAGGTATTACTGTTTTATAAATAACTTTTGAATTTTCGATGAAATTATAGCCAAATATTAATTAATATACAATTAGATAATTTATCCAAGGGCCAAAAACTGAAATAAAACTGTTAAATATTTTAGAGGATGCCGAAGGCGATTATGTTCTTTTTACTATTTTTAAATCGTTCATTATCTTTATATCCGAATAACTATTAGTATAGTATAGTTACATATTGATTTTTTATAGACGTCACCAGCTTGATAACAATTACCTATATTATTGTCAATTTTTCGAAACGGTTATTTATTTTGAACAAATTGACTGGGTACCTAGATACGATAATATTATATATACGGTTGATTTTATTTATATAATAATATACCTAGTTTATTAATTTTTTTTTTCAGATTTGGTGTTTTGTTACCTTATTGTTTCACTTGTTTTGATGTTTTTGATTCAAACCATTTTAGAAGGAATTTATACCTTCATATATTATTATTTATAAATTTTAAACGGGTAAATTAAATACACCAACTCTTTAAGTAGACACCTAACACATAAATAATACATTTTGTTTTCAGATTCAGTGTTTTTCCATCTTATTGGTATTGTAAATATTGATTCATAACAATGGCAAACAACGTAATGAGAAATAATGTCGACGACATTAAAACTGATGTATTGAATGAAGCCGAAGAGCTCCATAATAAAATGTCATTACTTATGATATTAAAAGAATATCTAAGAAAAATGCGTTCGACCTGTGCATATTGTCATAATGTAACATTTAATATGGTAAATGGTAAACAGTTAGCATTACACATACTAGAAAATCACCGTTTCGCTACTCTAGAAGTCGGATCTTCTAAAGAAGTTGCTGAAAAATTAGAATTGAATTTAAAATATTTAGAGAATGTTTATTATTTAAAACAAGATCACTGCGACAAAAATGATAACATTCCAGTGACTTTACGTCCACGCGTAGTATTTCCTCATCGTAAAGTTGTTGTTGAGCCCCAAATAATAATTAATAATTGGATAATTCCGTGTGAAAAAAACGAGAAAAATAAGAAAGTTGACGAATGTCCTCAAATCAAAACTAAAAAAAAAAGAGAAACCTATCAACAGGATTCTTCTGAGAACCAACCTGAAAAGGTGACAATTTCATCCGATGATGAACAGTTGATGTATGAAGTTAGCCGATGTCCTCAAACGAAAACTAAAAAAAAAAAAGAAACACATCAACAGGATTCTTCTGAAAGCCAACCTAAAAAGATGACAGTTTCCTACGGTGAAAAACAGTTAATAGATAGAGATAGCCAATGTGTTCAAACGAAAACGAATAAACAAAAAAAAGCACATAAACAGGAATGTTCAAAGAGAAAAATGACCTGCGACGAAGAAGTTTCGGTCAAAAAACAAAAACGAGAACAAAAACCTGCGAAACCACGAAAAGGGAAATCGTTATTGAACAAAATCAAACATGTACTGATGAAATATAACCCGAATGGCAGATAATTTTGATCGTTAATTATTTGTTAAAAATAAAAAACTTCCATTAATTTTGTTTGGCTTATTTCCATAAAGATATTGTGATTAATGGCTGTATAAAAAAAAGCGATACTTCACATTATGCATATTAATATACAATATCAATTGAAGTTTAATGTTTTCAAATCGGCGATTGTAAACTCCGCCAGAATATCAGTAAGATAAAAAGGTGAAATGACCGACGATTTTTAACGTGTTCGAAATCGCATGACCATCGAATACGAGTCGCTCTTTACCAACAAATAAAATTAATCGAAAAGTGTTCCCAAAATAATATATGTATATTGAAGATAATTTACAAATAGGTCGGTACGGCCCATGACTTATGGATATATTTTGAATGGATTACTTATTAGTTGATACAGAGTGTTTTCGATGTTCATGCGGTTTTCAAAGATGTGACACGCTAAACATATGCCGACATATTGACGGCATTTTGGGAAACTAAGAAAAAATCTGGGAAAAAATTAATAACTATTATCCATGCCATAAAAGTGACATGGAATGTCTTAAATTATATTTTAATTGTTTATTCCCCTTAAAACGTACTTTAATATCATATTCACACAAGAAAAATTGTTTTCGTCAACTCAACCAATATAAGCCTTGCATAAATAAAATTCAAAATAAATGAAAAATTCATGGTTTTAAATGGGAAACCTCACCTCATTATACGAGGAATCGATAATTGTCCTGGGAAGCTCAAATAAAGTTCAATACTTATTTTTATTGTTCTAGAGGCCGTCAAAACAAAACAATTCCGCCGTCGCCCAAATAAGAACCACCCTAGGGTAAGTTCATATTATACTATAGCTGGGCTATGTGAAAAGACCATTGTAACATGTACAAATTCTACCGGCCGAAGAAATCACTGAAATAGTAAAGTAAAAGCTATACAATACATAACATGCCATAATTTTTGTCGAAATTCGATCTTAATGGGAAAAAAAAAAAAAAAAAACCAACGCGTTTAAACTCAAATTTGTTTTTCAGACCACTAATTATAGCTTACAAATACAACTTGTGTTAAATTTTCAAGCACTTCTATTAAGTCATATAATTTTAATAACAGATACCTGTACCAAATAAAAATACTTATACAAACACGAAAATACCTACGAATAGCTTAAAAATAGTTATAATGTTTTGAATGTTTTACTACGTTTACAAAAGGCCAATATAAGTATTTTATGCAAACTACATCATCAGGTCTCTACAATAATTTCGAACCAAATAACAACAAAAAATCGAAATGCCGTGCACTTTACCGTATTTCTTACGTTTTCTCCCAGTTTTTCGGGTAAGCCCAAACGAGTATAAAACAACTTAATTTTTTTCTATAAAAATGCCATTGTCTTTATTTCCTTTTTAAATTGTTTTTCAGAGTATAGATATTATAATGTTAAATATCTAATTAAATATTATCGAGCAATAACCAAACTCATCCCAAATTACATAACGTCCATCGTCAATACATTTGTATGATATTATACAAATATAAAAGAACTTTCAAACTCAATGTGATAATTTACATTAATTACCATAGGCGTGTATACACATATAAGTCCTAAATTCAAAATTAATATCCAAATGCATAAAACTATTTTATTTGTTTGCTCCTCCAGCATTTTATAGTTAAATCGGTTTTTTCATATGGTGAGTGATTACTTAAACCATTAAAAAAAACTCGCTATACTTGTATAAGATACAAAAACGAGGTGTTTTTTTTTTTTTAAAAAAACTTAATACATTTAATTATATCAAAAATGTGTTAAAAAAAATTGCACTGTCCCACAAATTAAAATTTTTTGCGCCACTACTGTAGGTACTACTTATATATTTTAATTGTTAGATTTCGTTATTTAATAGTGTGATAGTAATTAATATTCTGGTTATTTATTATACTGTTATTTCACAAAGTGTGGTCAAATTTAGAAGAAAAAAAAAAGAATTTGCTACCTACAGTGAGCGCTACCATGTGGCCATCGCAATGTCATAATGGCGCTCTCTAGCGGTTTGGAACGCGAACGATGCTACGTGAAAGGAAACTCGTTTATTTTTTTTTTTGGAATTTGTATATTTCTTACTGGAATACTAGAGTAAAGGTTGACGTGTAAACAAATTTAAAACTCACTGTCACGGGATCTAATGGCGCTATATATTTGACACCGGAACTTTTCATTCTTGAGTCTTGACCAAAATCACCAGTACCTACACAGACACGCAATAATAATAGCGACGACACTTTCTCGATAGGTATGTAAAAAAAATATCGGCACTCGAAGAACGGGAAAAAGTTACGAACGCTAACGACACCGCGGGAAAAATAGACGCTACGCAATAAAATACTGTACTAGGCGCGGACAAGCTAAACACTCGCGAGTCGCAACCGAAACCCGTCGATAAGCGAGCGAGGGCCGCGGAACCGCGGAACTTCGGAGCTTCAAAACTGTCTACGTCGAACCAATGCACCGGCGGAACGACGTTCCACTTACCACGGTTACGTCCTGGCCACAGACATTGTATAAAAGCGATTTCTTTTTGTAGTCCTGGCACAACCGGGATTGGTCGCTGAGAAAATCTCGTCGGGCTAATCGCAGTGCCGTACTATGTAGCCGGGCAGGCACGCACTCCCGTGGGACTTTTCATTTTATCGGTTATAGCTTTTTTTTTGACAAAGTGTCCCGCTGTTTTCCCAATACAAATATCACTGTTGACATTAAAGTAAAATCTGAACCGGTGTAACGGGCAAATCGTACCTCCCGCAATACGTTTGCCCTAAGAATATCATAACACCGGTACCAAATTTTTAGGATACATCTAACTCCGAAAACTGTGTGACGGAGATAGGTACCAATGACTTTCCTAGGATAATCATACCACTCGCAGGTAACAAGATCCTAGGATGAATACACTAATTTACATGGGCGGCTTTTAGATAATTTTCAGATGGGGAACAAAATCAAATTAGATTCCAAAACCAATTTGTTGCATATAGATAATAGGTTGGTATTTTTTGAAAATGAATGAGGAAGAAAAGGTATGCAATTATGTAAACATTAGCTTAGAAAAAAAAAAAAAAAAAACAGCAAGTGCTGAAATCAAGACATTAAAATATTCTACTGTTTATAATTTATATTAAACGTTTGATTAGACAATTATAAGTAAGATAAATATAAGATAATTAAAATATTAAATAACTAATATTTAATGAAAAAAAAAAAATGTATGTATACCTTCATATACAGACAATAAGTTGCTGGCTTCTAACGCTTTGGATTAAATACCTATATATTATGTATATTCCTTCAGTTTACTGATTTCAATAAAAGTATTAATTATTATAGAAAATAATATAATAAACAATAAACAAATTGACACTAAAAACTAATCACAATATATCAATGGTCAATACACTTTTAAATACCTATTACCTAATTTCATATTTGCGTTCATCTATGAAATGTAAAAAATCATCATTATTGTTATCATAGGGCATATTATAATAGATAAATAATTGTTAATTTATCTATCCTACCACATCCATTGCAATAAGTTATAGCATAGACATATTAATATTAATATTATTATTTTACTATAAAATTTATTAAAATATGTTGTTAATAATATAAATTATTAATACCTCTACAAGTTCTGCACCACTGCATCTAATACCTTTTACTGTTGCAAATATATTATTTTTATTGTTAAAAATAATATCAGAAAATTTTAACTGTCTAACTAAAAATTTATATTAATTTTAAATTGATTGATTAAGGTGAATTCATACCGATTGGGGCATGAGATGCTGTAACAGCCCCAGCACCCCAGCCAGACTTTAAAAATTGTATAAAAATAAAATAGGCCCAAATATTTTGAACATTTTACCAAGCCTAGAAAAAGGAAATATGAATTTTCTGTCAAAATTTCAAGTCTCTACTTTTTAACTGAATTATGTCTTAAAAAAATAAAATTTAAAATTATTTCAGAATTATTTTCATGATTTTTCCCATAATTTATACATATTTTTCAGTTTTACTTAATTATTAAAAAAAATTACAAAGTAAATCAAAATACAACTTTCTTGATCACCAACAATATTGAAAATTCAAAAAAAAAGATATCTTGATGTTTTTCTATTGGAGCAATATTTATGGTAGAAAACAATCCATACAAATTTAAAATAATGGAATTGTTGTTACGTTATTTGAAAAAAATTGTAAATTGTACATCCATGTTTTTTTTTTTTTATTGATTATATACTAGATATGAATAAATAACTAAATCTAAGCAATGGTCTTGACAAAGTTCTTATAAAATCAAATCAAAAATACACAACTTTATTTCAATAGAGCTTCAATATGTACAGATATCTGCAATACTGTCACAGCGATTAAAACATGAACGTATAGTGAATAATTACATTTTGATTATAATAATATGTTGGAAAAGAAATTGGGTACAATATTATTAAACAATCTACAAAGTTTTGAATTTAAAGTAAATATCATTATATTGCACAAACAATGACAAAAACACAATTTTATAAATAGTACAAGCATAAAGGGTGGAATTTTAGCCAAAGTAAAGATTTAAGAACTTTAACTAGTATTATACTAACAATATATCACTATGATTAATCTAATAGGTTCATTAATAACCAATCAAACATTATCTATATCATAAAATTATAAGTAATAATATTAATAATATTTTATTTGATAAATGATTTAAAACAAATAATTTTTCGATTTGTTCAAACGTATACGTAATATAGATATATTATTTATCACACAAAAATAATAATACATTTATATATATAGTTTTAAAAGATGTAGTTATCGATAAATACAACAAGTCATAATAGTTTATATAATATACAATATGGAAACATTTATACTATATAATATTTTAACTAAAGCAAATATTAAATAATACACTATATATTTATTAACACAATTAAAAATAAAAAATAAATTAGTAAACAATATATAAATTAAATATATTTTGATCTATATGGTTACAATAAAATATTGGGATTGAGATATAAATTTCAAGTTGACAGCATAAGAAGTAAGGTACCAAATATTTAAAAAAAAAATTAGTATTTCAAATTACAAAGAGAACATATTTAATGATTTAAAAAAAAATATATATATACATATATAACCATAAATGAAATATGCACTATTTTTTATTTTGTACAACAAATATGTTATACCATAGTTCATATAAGTATTATAAATAATTAACTAAAATACTAACAAAAACATAATATACCAGGTTATTTTCAACAAAATGAATAACTATAGCTAATAAGTTTATAAATTAAAGTTTACAATAAAAATGATTGAAAATTGGATTATTTAATATTGTAAAATAAAAATGTATTAAATAAAAACGTCAAAATTCAACATTAAAAAATTGTATCACCTAATAACTATTTCACGACTCAATAGATTGTGATAACCTACAATATAATATAATTCTAAAGTGGTCAATTACAAACAATTCAATATATGTAATTTAATTAATTAAGTAGAATACTGAAAAAAAATCTGTCAAACTTCACTTACAATATACTTTTTATTAAATATGTTTCCATTTCAAATACTTAATAGCTAATAATATAATTTATTATATATATTTGTAATACCTATATTGTAATATACTTTAGTTTAAGATATGATAAAATTGTATACAAGGAAAGTATACAATCACTATTGTACATTCTAAGTTCTAATCATGAAAATGTTACTTATTATTATAGAGAATGTATAAATACCATCTAAATATAATAATATTTATAATGTTTTGTTAACGGATAAATTTAAATGACAAATAACGAAGTACTCAAAAAGATTTAATACAATTTATAAGAACATAATATTATGTTATAATTTTTAACCAAAATCATCCCAAAAATAAAAGCTATTTTTTCCTATGTCCTTATAATTAACAGAAATAAATTATTATTAAATGATAATTGTACTAGGTAATGAAAAAAATTGTTGGCACTTTTTTTTCTTTATAAATTACATTTTTTTTTAGCTTTAGAGAAAAGTATCAAAACAATGGTAAATAACAAAATATAATATAAAAATAACTGTTTACTAATTAATATTTTTAACTTCGGATATGCAAACAAATTGTGAAATTAAAGGATGGAAAATATTTGAAAAAACAAATAATCTAAAGGCCAATAACTGTGAAATATATAAACAAAAACAGAAATATATTTTGTATTTTTATCATTTACCAATATTCTTTTAACTTTTTCAAAAGCTACCAGAGCATATGGTTTTTTAAAGAAAAATTGCAAACATTTAATAAGCACTTGATTGTAGGACAATAATAACTGTGTTCTTCTATTTTTAAAGATATTTTTTTCTATTTAGTCTTATAATTGTAATGAAAGTATGATACACACTACTAAATGGTGGCCTACAGAAATTCAGTTTTAATAATAATTGTGTGTTTATTTCTATATAAATAACTTTATTATGAACATTTTTAGCACAATAACAAATAAAGCTTTTAAAACTTACTTCGACATTAAAGTAAACATATCAAATAGTTACCATACTGATCTTTTTTAATTAAAAGCACGGTAGGGACCATTAACCTTGAGATATGACATTATAACTGATGGACCCCCTTTGGCTATATCACCGAGTTGACTCAATGGACAATTTTCAATGTCCAACAACTGCAATTTGTTACATAAGGCGAGCTCAAAAGGTAAATTATGAAGATTTAGGTTGGCGTTTACGTATAGTGCTTCCAAATTTTCTAATGTACCAATTTCTTCTGGTATCGTACTGAGTTTATTTTCCCCGGCACTAAGGTACACGAGGCTAGTTAGATGTCCAATTGCACGTGGAAGAGCTTGTAACTGGTTTGACTGCAACATTAATTTTTGCAACGATCTTAAATAACCAATTTCTTGAGGTAACAATTCTAATTTGTTTTCTTCGAGATCCAGTATTCTGAGTTTTTGAAGATTTCCTATGGTAGCAGGCAGTCTTTTTAATAGGTTATTGGATAAAATCAACACTTCCAATGTTTGTAGATACTGTATGTCATCAGGCAATTTAGAAATCATGTTTGTAGCTAAATTCATCTCGACCAATTTAGTCCAACAATTGATATCTAATGGCAGTGATGTCAAAGCATTATCTTTCATGTTAAGTTTTGTTAAATACTCTGCTCTGGAAAATATTCCATACGGTATTTTATCAATTTTGTTATGCTCAACATTTATTGTGTGTACTCTGAGAAATTGTGCAGGTCCTCCGGTCGGATAAGCTGTAAAGCAATTTCTAGCCAATGTTACACTGCTCACATTTAAATTTACCAGAAGTCCATCGGGTAAACAACTTATCATATTACCTTCTACATTAAATTCATTTAAAATACAATTACTTAATGTACTTGGTAGAATCTTCAATCTGTTGTATCGTAATCCTAAACGTCTAAGAAGTGTAAGATTACCAAAGGTATCAGGAATGTCAACAAGTTCATTGTGTTGAAGATCTAATGAGGACAAATGTTTACAGTTGCCAATCTCTTGGGGCAAGTGTTCCAAATGGTTGTGTGACACATCAAGTGTAACTAAAGATTCCAATTTACCTATACTAGGCGAAATATCTTTGATTTTGTTCTCTCGGCAACTGAGCATCGTTAGATTAGTTAATTTACTAATACCATCTCCCACAGTACGTATGCGATTGAAACGTAAAAAAAGTGTTGTCAGCTCAACCAATTTGAAAACAACTTCTGGTATTTCAGTGAGTTTATTGTGTCTTAGGTCCAAAACCCTAAGACTAGTAAGATTGGCGAGTGATTCGGGTAGACTGGTCAGAGAGTTTTCACTGAGTGCTAAAGTATGTAAACCAGTCAGACATCCAATTTCTGGAGGTAAAGTAACCAATTTGTTGCCATACAGATATACCTCAGTCAATTGCGTAGAATCTCTAATGGTTATTGGAACTTTGGTCAAGCCGGATTTGCTCAAGTCCAAACGCCAGTCGGAACACTCGTTACAATTCTGAATTTCCTTCACTGCATCTTGAACTGATTTTTTCGTATTTTCTTTTTTGGCGGACGGCGTGTACAACTTTTTCGAATCCGGTTGCTTGACTGTCACCACTCGAGGCTTCAATTCCGGCGGTGCACTACTGCTACTGATAGAACTTACAGACAACTTTTTGTCTTTACGCATTTTATTAGTAACTACCGTCTTGACCTCGTCAATTTCGACGGAATTCATGATAAAACTTCAAAACTAAGTATCTTCAACACGTCATTTTATCATTTAACAACAAATTATTATTAAGGTAAACATTTTGAACAATATCATAAATATTATTATTTATTACCACTACTTACTCAGTTATAACTAAACACTTTATTTATTTTCTTGGGATTTGTTATTGATTAAATTCTCAGATAAAAAATAATCATGGATGAATATATTAATGATATCAATTCTATCACAAACTATCGTGTTTTCTCCACAGATAATGCATAATTATGTGTTTTCTATCCATGAATATCTATTATCTCAAATAAAATATTTGAAAAGTTAACATGGATACTCAACATTTTGGTATATTATAGATTTATTTATAGGAAAAATGTATATTTAATATGGACCAAGCATGAATAATTTAAATAATTTGTATGATGTTAAAAATTATAAAATTAAAATATCAAGTGATATATGGGCAAAAAATAAAATTAATAAATTATTAAGGTATTTTCAAAAATTTTAGATACCAATTGAAATTCTTATTTTAAGGTTAGTATCATACTTCGTGAACATGACTATCACTAATCACTATTCTATAAATTCTCCGAGATAAAAACGAACATTAAGCTAACAAACATTGTTCTCCGCTTTTGTTTTGTACTTTTGTGCTTTTAAATTTGCTGTAAAAAAAAAAAAAACATTTAATCAAAAACATGGGTAAGTCAAGTGAACCTAAGCCCGATGGGGACAAACAAAAAAATACTTTAGACATTGGTTTATTGGAAGAAGACGATGAATTTGAAGAGTTTCCAGTGGAAGGTAACTTAACTTCAAAATCAAAGTGTAATATATCATGTTTAATATTTAATTTTTGATTATTAAGAATGGGCGAGTCAAGACGAAGAAGATAAGGAAGCTAATGTTTGGGAGGATAATTGGGATGATGACAATGTCGAGGATGACTTCAGTGTTCAATTGAGGTAAATATTAATTATGGTTATTGCTATATTTTTATGTATTATTTTTGTTTAAAATTCATTACTTATTTGTTGTATTTTATAAGCATTCTCATTACTAATAACTTATATTAAATCCATACAAAGTAGTATATATTCCAAGATAATTTTGTGTACATGGTGTAAAATTGACTAATGAATCATTCATTTTTTTTTTTTTTTAAGTTCTACTTAAATTGTTTACATTGCCATTATAATATCAATTATTATCAATTTATCCATGAAAAATAAACTTCAACAAATTGTAGAAACTTAGTGATTTATTATTAGTAAATATTTGTAATACCAGCATTTTTTTTCAAAATATATTTATATAAAAGATCTTTGATTTATAAAAACAATTTTTTTAAAAAATTAAATTTGAAATATAAAATTGAGGAATCATAATGTAAACTGCAAGGCTCTAATGATTATTACAAGAAAAAGGAACCCTAAAATATTGAACAAAACAAAAGTTATTTCAGGTATACCTGAATCTTCGTGTTACAGTCTGTATTCCTATGCGTACACAAATTAAATTAAAGTTATTGAATATATATTGTTTTAATTTACTAATTTTTTTTTTTTTTTCAGAGCTGAGTTTGAAAAACAAAATATTCCTGCTACGTTTTAAAATTATTTATTTTATAATGTTTTTGTAATCAGTTAAAAGTAAAATGCATATATTAAAATAATTATATAAATGTATGCAACTAATATAAGGTTCTTTTTATTTTGAATGGTTTTTATTTTATTTTTCTACACCAATTTATAATCTTTATCATTATCATTGACAATTATTTTATATTTTTATCTCGATGTTTAGGGAATCAAAGTATTATATTTCATAAGAGCAATGGAATTGTATACAAAATTTAACTAAATTTTTATCTGATACCTTCTTAAAATTATGACACACTTTGTAATATTGCATACAGTTGTGCTGATTAATTTTACTCATCAATTTTTTTTTTTTAATAATAATAAGTGAAAGTCATATTTCATATGAAATGATTTTTGTGGAATAAAAAGTGGTATACTGTGTACTATACATTTTTATTTCCAAGTTTTAATTATTTATAAAGTGAAAATTGACAATTTTCAGAGTGAGTATTACAGATATTGTGCCATAAATCAAAAAGAACAATAAATATAAATTATTAAAATCTAAACTGTTTGGATAGTTTATTTTTTTATTATTATCAAGAAAATGTGTTATAACCTGGGGTCAAAACATGCTCTAAATAAATTAGAATATGAACGTAAATAGATATCTATAAGCATTTTAAAATGCAGAATATAGGTACCATGAAAGAAATTTGTATTGAATTTGTTTGGTAATTAGATTAGTCAAATAAATGAATATTTAATTTTAAAAAAAAAAAACTATATTGATTATTAATTATTAACTTGTATAAAAGCTATAAGTAAGTACGATATAGTTTTTATTTTATGAAAATAGTTTTACAGTTAATAAATCATCGTGTTTTAAGAACTCTATAGGTAAACCATACAGAAACTACTTGATGTTTCTGATACTGTTTAATAAAAAATAACTGTTATGAGTCAGTAACATTGGTCATTAGTATAATTAATGTTTTATTAAGATTAATTTCCTAATAAAATTAATAGCATTTAAAGTCAAGCGTATAAAGTTTATTAAAAGGTCCATTTCCCTAGTATGCTCCATTTAGAATTCAACGTCCTAACATGAGACAATTTTTTGTGGTTCATTATTGCACTGTATCCTGTTTTTAGTGTTCCATTCCTTAAAAGTTATAAGCATATTACTTTTATAAAAAAAATTGAAATTTCATATTTGTACTATGTACCTACTTCAATTACCGAAATTGATTGGAGATAACTGAAATGTGTCTCAATGTTACCATATTGTCATAATATTTGTTTAGTGTCAGCATATAAATATTAAATAGCATATTAATGTATAGGTAGATTAAAAAGTTTTATTTACATGATTACAAATCACCTAACACAAATATTACTATCAATATGAGATACCTAAGTATTCATTACTTATTTAGAAAAAAAAAAATGTTTCAGATTGTTTAAATTTTACTTATCCTATGTTAAATACATTTAAGATCTAAAATGATATGGCCTTAATTTTAGTTCTATACATTGTAGTCGTAAGTTAAAGAGTATAATGAATTATATGTTAAAACACAGAGATTATATTTTTTCTTATACAACAGTGACTAAATTTTAAAATCTATCAAACAATTTAGGACACAAGACATTTACAACACTGATGCTGGTTATTATAATCCGTAAATTAGGTACTCAATTTTATTATTTGTTACCTAACTAGGTATCTACTTGTAGAAAATATATACCTAATATTATCATATTAATTACGAATATTTATGGATTCGTTTGGTACTTAAATGTTTCGTTTAGAGCTGAAATATTTTTGGCGCAATACCAAATTTTCGGGATACCAAAGTAATGTTAAGTACATACCTGAGTAATTGAGAAAAATAAACAAATCTAAACGTACCTACGTTATACTACTCGCACGTATCTATAATAAATACCTATGCGGCTATGTATAATGTACCTGTATCGATCAATGGCATAGCTACAAATTAGTTCTTTTTTTAATAGGTACAAGTTAAAATCTAATTTTTACGAAAATCGTGAATATCTATCACGGCCTTTCAAAACATGACGTATAACCGAACTTCGCTCTGAATCGTTTTTAGCAATAGTAGCAATAATTTATTATTCGTTACAGGTTTAAATTAAAAATTGTATGTAGGTCTTCCACTTTCCCGATTAACAACAGTGTCGATCACCAGTACCTGTACCTATGACAGTATCAGCTAATTTTTTAAATTTATATCTAACACATTTTTATGAATTTATTTATGAAACAATTTGTACTTACCTATAGTAATTTATTGTTATGTTTATTGTTTGTTATTGAATAAATATTCTATGCACATTTAATCAATGTATGGGAACAATCAGTTTGTTGCTGCAAGTCATAGACAAAATTACTGGTGACATGAATTGCAAACAATTAAATTGTCGTGAACTACCTGGCTATTAGACCAGCTTCATGTGCACGTTTAAATTGATTCAATTTTAATCATAACTTGCTTACCAAATACTTGACCATTACCAGCGCCTATTACTCAGGTAAGCTCTCTAAAAAAAATTGTCGAGGCAGTCGAGGCGACTGCCTAAAATTGACCCTGCGGTAGCTACGCCACTGATATTTAAAATTTACACCAAAATGTTATACTAATTAGACACATAGATTATACGTCGTGTTTTCCGGGTAGGTGCCTACCTACCCAGAAAACATACCAGTTATAGGACTTTTAGAATTTTTTAATTTTAACTATAGGCTAGGTTCCTACCAACTATAACTATACACACCTATCTTCCCAAAGTTTACCAATGCCTACCTGAAAACGAAGACATTTTCTGAGGTGTCCCACAGTTGAATGATATACCTACTTTGGTAATATTATAAAATTAATTAAAAACTATTATCGTGTGTATGTCTGTATTATTAATGGTCTTAAAATCAGGCGTTTGAACTTCTATATGCATTGCATTTCCCAAGTCCAATCGATAGATTAGATTGTTGCTTTTTTTTGTGCGAACAACTTTTCTTCCAGAGATATCTTGTTTTGATGTATCAAGTGTAGCACCTTTTCTGAAAGGACATTTTATATTATTGGTCCCTTAATATGTAAGTCATTTTTTTGATTTACCAAGTAGTTTTCATACTAATTGGGAATAACCAAAAAAAGACGAAAAATGAAAACTAATAAATTTACGATGTCACGATTCCTTTATTTTAACTTTTTATTGTTTATGCTTTCTACCAAAAATATTGCTCCAATAGAATAACAACAAGAGACTTTTATTTATTGCATTCTATATCTAGTTCATGAGTAAACTGATAGTTTTTTGATTGTAATTAAGAAATAAAATTAAAATTAAAACTGACAAATTTACAGCGTTACAATTTCATTATTTTAAAATTGTACGCTTTTTTTTCGACCAGAAAATATTTCTTCAATAAAAATAAGGCATGAGATAATTATTGCTGCATTTTTAATTTACTTGATGAATAAGAGCCGTTTTTAATTTTCCGTGTAGTTTTTATTAATAATTGAGCAAAATCAAAAAAAAATGTAGACAGTACAGGAAAATAATGGTTTTAATTATTTTAAATTTTGTTTAATTTTTTTGTTGTAAGCCAGTTAAAAATATTTGTAGACTTGATGCTTGGACAGGAAAAATATTTATCATTTATAGACATGTTAAAATTTTTAAAATATTTCAATTTTTTATGTAATTTTTATTCGGTAAGTACTCTGTGAATAAAACTGTTAGACCAGTCAGAAGTGTTTAAAAATTTATCAGGAGCTTCATTATAAGTTGTACTTTATGGTTATAAAAAAAAAAATTGCGTGTAATATAGAATTTTTTTTCATAAGAATTTTAATATCCAATTTTAACAAAAATCATAAACATTAAAGTTATAAAATATGTATAACTGAACTTTGCTAAGAATCTTTTTTTGTTGGCTATGATTAATTGTTGTGTACGGATATACATTAAATTCCCCTCTATATCCTACCTTTTTAACTTTTCACGTACAACAGTGTACCACCTATTGTGCGAAATATGTTAATCTTTTTTTTTTGTTATAGTTTTCTGAAATTATGACTTAGCTCCCTTCCCCCTTACGAAGTCTGGAGCATCCAGATTTTATTATTGTTATCATATTTTATAGTTTTTATAGTTATTATTATTATTCTTACTATTGTATGTAAAAACTATGCGGAGATTCTATGAAATAACTAGTTGAAGTTTAATAGTTTAGTGAATTGTTTCTAATATAAATACACTTTAATTAAAATTTGTAATTGCAATAACTTTTTAGTATTCACTTTCCATTGGTTACTTAAAATACCAGCAATAAAAAGAAAAACAAACATTAAAAATTGGCTACATTTTCATTTCTCTTTTCTAATAAGTACAATGTGTATTGTTTCATTTGTATTTTATTATTTTTTCAATATTCCATTAAATATACATGTACATATTATATTGTTGTAAATATATTTTGCTCAACATGTTATTAATAGTTTAGTAATAATTTCTTTGTTTTTAGTTATGGCACACCAGCAACCTTTAAATAATAAATGTGATAAACATACATGATTTTAACAAACATAGAAATTGTATGTGTGTTAGAATAATTGTACATAATATTAATTAAATATGATGAAGTTATTAATAATTTAATTTTATAATATAATACGTATATATTTTATTGCAGTTAACATTGGAACTGGTATTCTGATAATTTCATTTCAGTTTATGGTACATAAAAAAATAAGACAAAATACAAATAAAATAATAATACCGAGTTTAAAAGCAGTCTTATTTGTTTAATTAAACAAAAGGAATAACAAAAATAAAATCTTAAAGGACCTATGATTTAAGTCTATAAAACCAAAATGAAAAAAAAAAAAAATCATTTACAATATAAATCTTATTATACCTATAATAAAGCAATGCGTATTAGTCAAGCTATTTTACTTAAGGCTTAGTGCAAAGGTAAATTATTTTCAAACATTAGGAAGGGTATAATAAATAGATTATCATATGACATCCAATGTAGGCCATATACGCTGATACTTTTTCTATTTGAAGCTTTTAAAAGTTTCAAATAAAAAAAGTTTCGGCGTATACTATAATCATAAAATAAATTCCAAAATAATTGCAACATTTTAATAGAAAAAAATATATATATATATATGTTTTTTTTTTTTTATAATTTGTATTATTATAATAACTTCTTTTTTTCTTTACAGATAGTTTTCAGAAGTATTGGGACATCGGATTTAATTTTTAGAATATTATGTATGGGGATAAAAATCTTTTTTAAGCAAGGCTGTTTAAACAATAATATTAATATTTTTGTGATTGATACAAGTAAAAATTTACTTTTTCAATGCACAAAAATATATATTATAAAAGCACCTATATACCTTTTTAACAGATATTATTTTTCTGTTAAATACAAATTTTATTATTTAAAAAGAAAAATAAGTATTTAACTTTTTTTAAAAAAAAAAAGCAAAACGAAGCCAAAATCAACAATTGCACATAAACCATATGTACACACTTTTACAATCTTGCATTGAATCATTGATCAATGTAAGTTTGAAATATATATATAAATATACAGAAATTAACACAAAATACAAGGAAAATGAGACCATTAAAAAAAATATATATATATATATAGTATATAAAGTAAGAAATATAAATTAAATTAAATAAATTTAATATTAATAATAAATTATCAATACGGAATGTGCCCAGTGCTATTGCTGGTTCTACTTTGACACCAACAATACGGAAGACCTGGGCACGAGACCTTTACGCGCACCACGACAACAGAGTATCCACTTGTCATCAACGTCAAGTACAAGTTGTAGCTTTTCACCCTCGTTAAATGACAAATGTCCATTATCAGCAGATAGCCGATGTGACAATGTTCGCACATAACGAATAGGTTCTTTTGATCTTCTCTGTGGTAAACTGCTGGGCCGTATTGCTTTGGGTGCGGATACTGGTGGTTTTTTGACTCTGAAATATATTTATGTGTAAATAATTGTACGTCTTTAACTCAATACAACAGTTTTTACTTATTGGAAGTTAATTCTGGTTTATTAGCATTAGATGGCGAAGTAGGTGAATCAGCTCTATAAGTGGCGGTCATTGGACGTTTGACAAAGGTATCTTGAATTGGTTGAACTGGTGAGAGAACTGGCCGGGGTATACGAGATTTTGTTGCTGCCCTCCTACATACAATAATAAAAGTTAAGTAATTAAAATGCAGCTAAATAGATTTACATAAATAATACCTAGCTCTAAACGCATCACTTTGAGGTCCATCAAAATTAGGTGTATCAACAGTGAGATCCTTAGTACTGAGCAACTCCCATTTCATTTGCAGTCTTCTAAATCTATTTCCCTTTACTGGCACCAACTTTTCAGTGTCGGCTTCTATTTCTGGCCTGTTACATTTCAATTGAATATGTATAATTTTCTAAACATAATGTACAATTTTATAAACTAACTGGATTCTCTCGTCAATGTTATCTAGTCTTTCAAATGCTGTAGCTAATTTTGAACCCATCTGCACACCGCTCCAACGTTTACTAGCCGTACTTGCAACATCTACTGTTTTTGCTGAATCAACATATGACCTTGGCCTCGAAGATTCATTTTCTAAAGTCCGTGCAGTTTTCTTTAACAACCAAGATGTTCGGTTCTAAAGTTAAATTAAATTATTATATTAACAAAGTATATTAGTATATATTTTGTATTTTTATATTCTATAAAAACACTTGCGTTTATGTTGGACAGGCTTTCGTGAAGTTTGCGACATTCATACAAAGGATCAAATTCAGGTCTATACTTGGCCAAAGGTTTAGTAGACGAAATCAATCGATCTAAAAGATCTCTGTGCAAAGTACATCCAAAATTGGCGCGGACGAATAATGCATTTCGGTTGTAATACTTTTGCCAAATAGATTCTCGGGTTCTCATGTAACTTAGCCAAGCATCCAATCCTCCAACACTAATAAAATATTAAAATTATTACAATAATGAAGATACAATCATTGTAATTTAATTTTCCTTACTTTAATAAGCCAAAAATAAATGCATTAAACTTCATTACACCTTCGTTGAGTGCTAACTCATTGTTGATTTTGACTGTTAGTTCATTGAGTGCTGAAGACAGAACACCTGAAAGGAAAAGTTCAAAATTAGATTTCAACAAAAATATCAACATTTCACATAGTAGTGTAGACCTGTAGTGGTTTTGCTAAGTATTATTTTAAATCTTTATAGAAATAATTTCATATGTCATGTTATTAAAATATACCCTTTTATTATTATACATACACAATTAACCAAATCTTGAAATATACCAACAGCAGTGATTTTTTTCTGTTTTACAAAATTTAATTTTTGAGCTTTTTAGTCACACAATGATTAACATTTTTTGGAATTAGTTTTTTTAGAATATTTAAGAAACAAACAGCTTTAAATATTATATAACTGTTGTTATTGTCACTCTTATTTTTGGTTATGAAACCACTTATCATTTTTAATTATCAAATAGTAACTTATATTAAAAATTCCATAAATAGATAAAGTTTTAATTTATATACATTTTGATGTTGAACTTAAAAGTAGAATATCCTTTTAAACGGATTGACAGAAGTTAAAAGTTGTATGACATAAATATAAATATTATATTATATTTTGTGAAATTACCTACACAGAATACCTATCTAAAAGTGCCTATTTCAAATTTACTTAAAATCTCCAATGGATAACCTTCCGATCTCCCATTGTTGGTCTGCCCCTCCATTCTAATTCCTAGCAATACAACAATTCATCTAAGAATTATTATCAAAAGGGGATGCAATTTAAATAAAGAAAATATGTCGTGTCACACAGATTTTACTATGGGGAAGTAAGGGATACAAATGTTCCCTCACTATTTTTATCATGATTGCAAATTAATAGCTACGTTACCCTATGAGTAATTTTTAAAAAAGTATAATTTTCTTGTTTTTTTTTTTTTGTTACAATATTATGATCATTGATCACACCAATGTAATAATTATGTATAATAAAAGAGCTAAATTGAATTTGACTATATAAAAAGATCAGTCAACTGGTTACTTATATTTCTTAATTTATTTGATATTTTTCTATTTATTTCTAAAGAACAATTGACTAGACCTATTAATGATCCACGAACTAATGAAGTAAGGACACTTCATAATACCACAACTGAATTAAAAATATTATTCAAGATGTTTGCAACCCACCATGATTCATGATTTTACTTTAAATGCCATGACGGATAACTACACACATACATTATACAATTTCCGAATTCATTCTGTAGGACTCAAACGCTTAAATATATAACGACAAAATATACTATCGCACATGCTTGAAGAATAAAACTGCTCCATTTTCTTTTTTAAATTTGTTTTAATTAAAATTTAGTAACGAAAATTGCAATATTATTTAACAAGTTAAATATCGGAAATTAAGATAAAGTTTGGAAATTACGTTATGTTATTGACAGCGACATGTCACTTTTATTATTATGTTACATGCCTACTCCTTGAAAATGTACAATTTATTAAACTTGTCAAAAATATTAAATAATGTAATAAAGTTTTCATTTCGTTTGATAGATAGGTAGTAATAAATCGCAATTAATTTACAAAAAATAATATACAGTGTGTCCTACGATGATAAACCTATTATCACATGTATAAAAAATGGGTATATTTACGTGCCTTCATAGCACACTCTGTATTGGTAATGTATTGGATATAAGTATAATCTACTAAGAAATACCAACTAGGTTATACTATTTTAAAATTGTTTATTAATATTTTAAATATTTACGATTCTTTTGTTACAAATTAATATAAAATATCATATTAATCAATTACAAAAATAATCAGATAGGAAATTGACAGCAGGTACAATAAATACAACAATAAAAATAAATCTAATAGATTTAATCTCTGATACTAGGTACTTTTATATACCCACCTAATAAATATAATGAAATTTATTTTTACGTATAGAACGAAACAATATTGTGCAATATATAAAAGCATACGTATAGCCTCCAGTAAAACAATTTAGTATTAAATTATTATAGGCTCACGCAGACCGAGTAGGTTTAGTCACAACAGTGGTTTTCAACCTGGGAGTTGCAACTCGCAAAACTATTAAGTGATAGTTGGGGGGAGGGTCGCCAAAAACCATCAGTATCATGTATACTGTATAGTTAGTATACTGTTACATTAAACAATTTTTGAAGGAGTCGTCTTACAAAAAAAATTACGAGATCGTAATTCGTAAGACTGAAAACAATAATAATATAGGTACTATCGAGTTTATAAATATTGAACGATTTCGGAGTTTTTTTTATTTTTATTAAACACCAAGGTAACACCTATAGAACCTTTGAAAATCTTTAAATATATACTTATATTATTTGTATCAACTCTACTACCTCGAATACTCATGAAAATAAATATTAATATTATATTATATTATTAACCACAAAATAATATAATAATTTATTCGAGTTGTTCAAAAGATTTGAATTAGACAAATTCGGCTCACAGAAGGGAACACGTGAAGCACCATTACTAGTCTAGTAACTAGACTAAGGAAAACACCCTCGGAACATGCAAGACTACGGTGGAGTGACTTTGTGCATAAGGATCTGAAGGACAGAGAAGAGTGGGATGGCGAAGGACCTTCGTAACCTATACTAAGCAAAAAGAAAAAATTACCCGTACCAACAGTGAAAAGTGTCTAAAATCGAGGAAATATCATTGAAAGAATCTTTGGAATTATTCTAAGAACCGCAGAAAATACTAGCTCGGAACAGGTTTTCATTTTACAAAAGTTTGAGGACTTGTGAAATTAAATCTTGAAACCACTCGAGTTACACTGTACTAACTCAAGAAGATGTCACAGCTACCCGTCCTCGGTCTAACGGATGTAGCAAAATTTGAATTCAGCAGAACCAATTTTGTGTTGTTCAAGTTTTATTGATATTGAAAGATACACAAAAACATGCCAACACTCGTAGAATAGATAGATTATTATTTTTTTTAATTTATTAGTTTTTTTCAAGAGAAGAATACTTTGTAGATCACATTAATTTTCCCTCGCTATGTTTCGAATCTAAAATGTATATATGTATACATATTATTGAAATATGAGCTGTTTTACTATGCGTCCGGTTTACCCGCGAAGTTATTTTCATATTTAAAAACGGCCTACCCTTCCTCCGATAAATGGGTATCAGGGTAGTTTTGTGGAAAAGTCTTATCTTTGAGACGGTGGTTATTCGAATGTTAAAAATAATTTTGAAATTGGAGAAAATTTGGAAAACCGGCTCCCACAGCCCATTAACGTCATTAATATTATCGGCTGTGTACGTCGTTTTTTTTTTCTTGATATATTTTAACTTTGAACTTTAGATGTATGTAGACATTTTGAAATAAACTGTGATATTTACATTAATATGTTGCCTAAAATGAGGGGGTTTAAGAGGATGGTACACATACATATTTTATTGTATCCGTCAAACAAACGCACACCCAAAACAAATCTGAGTTCAATAGGACAAATTTGGTGCCGTTAGTTTTTATACTTTATCGATAGTGGATATTTTTATTTTCAAGTGAGATACGAGTTTAAGAAATACAATAATAATATAAAAATGCTTGTATTTCAATTAAAAATTTAAAAATCGACAAAAACACAGACGTAGGAGCACAGATCATTGATCTTACATTTCAGTTTTCTGAACCTAAACTTGGCGTTCTTACCTTTCAGTTTGGTAATAGGTTATAATTTAATCTTATATTAAAATTAACGGTACAACATTGTCCTACTAAACGCAAATTTGCTATGTCGTGCGTTTTTAATACGGTGAGAGTGAATGCAGGTGTAGCGTCATCCTAACCTCCCAGAGTGTTTTTATGCCCTCTATAGTCCCGCCGTTACACTAGAATTCATTTATTTTGCCAAAGATATTTTATTCATACATAATTATTTTTAGTAATATTTAAAAAAAATGTACGGTTTTTACTTTTGGTAATCAACTGTCCACATGGATGAAAAATGTTATGACTGCAGAGTGCAGGATATATCAGATTAGTGATATAAACTTACATTACAGCTAACAATAGAAGTTAGACAAACAGGAACTTAAGTCATGGCAATTATATTCTATTAAGGAGTATCTACAGTAACTACAGTAATATTATTACATTGTTTTTCAAAAAAAAGCCACTCAATTTGAATAAATTATTACTATAACTATAGCTAATTGACCAACTGGCCTATATTAGTAGGACAATATAATTTCAGGATATTTGTAATAACGTTTTTTCGACAATTATTACACTCTCAGCACTCCCCGATAGATACAATAATTATTAAAAATGATTAAATAATATACATACAAACATACATTGTGAAATGGTTTCAACAAAATGATCAAATAACCGTATAGAGGTTATCACACAATTAGGATGTGTGGGGCCCATATTAATAAGGGGCTCTATTATATTAAAATGGAACAAATAAGCAAAAAAAAAAAGTTCTCTAACTGAAACATTTTATTCAATGAGCTCCGAGGGCACAGCTCCCCTGCCTCCTTAATCTGGGCCTGTACATAATTCAGCAAACAAAATTTAGGTGGATGGGTAGTTGGATGTGTAAGACAATACAGATGTATTTTTAAAACTAGATATTGTAATAATACGTGTAAAATATTTATTTTTTAACTATTTGGTAAAGAAAAGTCGAAAGAGCAGGTATAAGAAAGTTTGAAAACAGGTTTCCAATTGTTTTCCGATTATGTAAAATTTGAAGAATATTTTTAATCTTTTAAGGAGTACCTTGGTAGAAAATACTTTTCCGCTGATCAATTGTTCAATATCTATTTTATTGTTAAAAAAAATGCATTTCTCACTATTCTTAGAATCTATAAAATAGTTTATTTATTATTGTCGCGTGCGCGCATATTAATATTATTTAAATCACTTTCGATTATACAGAGCGATTACTTTTACTCAACAGCGATTTTACCGGAGGATTTCAAGTAAATTTGATGTCATAGTTTTCGTTAACGAATTATTTAAGCTTCATTTTAACACTATTCTCAAATTATGTGTAATATTTATGCCACAAGTAAACGGGTATGGATTTTTGATTTTCAAATGACTATCAGTATCTACCTACGTTATCACGTTATCACGTTAAAACCGTTTGAAATTAAATCGTTTGTATATTTGTATTGCAAACGGTATTTTGAAAATTCATAATATAACGCACACATTTATAATGGAAATCAATCTGAAAAAACGGCCAAAAGCCAATTGTTCCCATCTAGATCCGTCACTGGACCGGAGAAGTAGCATACAGTAAGGGAGATTATGATAAATCGATTAATACATCGCGATGAAAGAAACACCTCGACGAACGCAGCAAAATATATAGTAAACAACCGACGGTATAAGCCTTTAAACAATATAAGATTACTGTTAGATAGATAGGTAGGTTATACACACAGGACAAAGTCGACATTTCCAGATAGAAATAAATAAATAATATTCTAAACAGATGGGCGTGGCCAAATAATATTTAATTGGTCCGGCGATTTTCTCCCCGGTCTCCACACGTCGTGGTCGTCGTCGGTGGAGAAGAAGACAACATAATAAATATTGATGTTATTGATGTTATACCTAGCGATCGTTGACGACGACCGGCATCCGGCGCAACAATCTCGTGACAATCGACGTTTGGACAGTTTAAATTTTTATTTGTATTTTTTTTTTTTTTGCACTTCAATATTATTGCGGACGAAAAAAAAGGCCAGTAAAAGCCGGAAAAAGTTATGCGTCATAATAATATACGTTATTAAGTTACTACGCAATCATTTGGACGCGAAAGAGATGACCGACGTCAGTCAGTAAGTCTCGTTAAAACAAATTTTCACGTCAAATAAGACGTTATTTTTCGCATTGCCGACGAATAGAAAAAAAAAAAATAATAATAATAAAATTAAAAAAAACCACCTGCCGTACAAATTATTAATTTCCGATGTCTACCTATGCGCTACGCGAAACACAAACGCACGACATGACCGAGGAAAATGCATTTTCCTACATAATGTTATTACGTTCTATTGTGCGATTGACCCACAACCGAAATATTACCGCGGTTTACTATAAGAGAATTTGATCGCGTTCGATTATTTTTTTCTTTTCTACTATTCGTTATCCTCTTTCAAAATAACTCGTATAACGGCCATTGCAAATGAAAATCGTTTTTCCGAACACACATTTCGTTGGTATTCCCCCCTCCAAAGACCTGAGCACATAGGCTCCTATATTACATACCGTATAATAAGGTGTTATGAGGGTAATTAAGACGTCTCCCGATTCCATCAATTATGAAATTCTACATTTTCGCTTTCGATTGTAGACTTTTTCCGATTAGCCATAAGACTCGGCCGGATATATTGAATAGCCGATATATTCCTATAGTATTATCGCTTTCCCGCAAACTATTCGAAATGTACACATTCGACTTTAAATTATCATACCCGTACCATACTTAAAAATTATAATAAAATAACAACACGTTTACAACTCAAAAATGCACAACGACGAAGAAACCACTGCATGTTTTCAACATATAATGTTATCTGATAAATTACGAATTATAATGTTGATAACAGACTGCACAGTTTTGGGGACAAATTCTGAAAATTAACGTGTAAAGATA
This sequence comes from Cinara cedri, assembly GCA_902439185.1. NCBI lineage: Eukaryota > Metazoa > Arthropoda > Insecta > Hemiptera > Aphididae > Cinara > Cinara cedri. The sequence goes on from CABPRJ010002369.1 coordinate 1,147,727, forward strand.
TTAAATATAACTAATACAATTGTAGAATTAGGGAAGGGAGTTCAACCCCCTTTTCAAAAAAATGACCGTATTAATCACTTCGAAAAGTAGAATTAATAAAAATATAACAAATAAATCATTAGAAAAACTAGCGGCATTAATTCTTATTTTTTCCACCCATCTTGATTTAATAATTTTCTACGTCCGCCTCTGTTTTAAAATAAATTGTACTTCATAAACAAATATCGTAGGTATGTTACCAATGTGTATTCTAAGTAGTTTTCCTAAGTCCCCGAACACTACGCGTATTAACTATATGAATTACTTAATGTTTTAATTTTAAAATTGTTCAAAAATACAAAATAAGTGTATACTTACTAAATAATTGAACATTTCATGTTAATAATTAATGTGTTAATGTTAGGTATCATCTAGAAGTTTCTACAATCATCCTATAAAATATATTAATTCAATTTGAAGATGTGCCTATTTTGTACTTGACTATTTATAAAGGTTCGTTCCCCAATTTCTTTTAAAATACGCGCTCACCCAAGTATCCCTATATTTTAATCTTCTCGATCGATTCCCAAATAAAAATAAAAAAATGTTTTTATTTATTTAACTAGAGCTTAACAATATTGCCGCAATATTACACATTTATTGGTATGAAGTACCGTGTCGATTATGTACGAAAAAAAAAAAGGAAAGTGTGTTAAGAGGCTGTCTACCTATATATTATATAAAATGTATTATAGTATATTAATCCTGCGTAATAATATTGTAATTCCGATATAATACTAAAATATATATTATTTTAAACGATTGTTTGAGAAATGTGTTTAATAATACGGATTAAAAACTTATATTTAATAGATTAAATTGATTTGATATCATATAACACAGCTGATAAGAACGCCATTGGCTTTAAAACTTCGCTTTTTAATACCACGAGTATGTGAAATATCACAATTTAAAAATTAATACATAAAACCATCAACGTTAGGGTACAGATTCTTCTTCTTACCTTTAAATTTAGTAATAGGTCAATTCGTTTTAATATTAAAATAAACGGCAGACAATTTGTTCTGATGAACGCAAATTTGCTATGTATTGTGTTTGGTAAGACGGAGACAGCAGATAGGGCTTCCTCTAAATATATTATAGGTTAAAATATGGTTGACTTATTATCGGTTTTAAATAAGGATATGATTATTTTTTTGCAACTAGGTAGGTAAAATAGTTGAATTGAAGTTATGTCACGTTCATTACTCTTATATGAGTATATAAATGTCATAGCTCGTATATTTTGTATTATTATTTTTTAAACTTATGAGTAAAAGCTATATTCATACAGGCTCCTTAGTGGGATATACACAATTAATATTTTAAAATTATCATGAACAGTATGCTTACATGCAATTTAAATGAATAGATTTAAACAAACAAAATATTGCATTGAACTTGAAGACGTTGGCTGTATTATTATACTCGAGCACAAACACAGTATTTAAATTAAATGCATTTAAAATGTTGTATTTCCTGATATGATGAACAATTTAGTTTGTACTAAAAATCTAATTGAAACCATGAAATTCGTTTTAAATGACACATAACTGGACTATTTTGAAAACTATTATATAGTTTTGAATTTTTGTTTAAATTTTAAAATGAGAAAAAGTCAAATTTTTAATTAATTGTTTATTTAACGATACAAAATTAAAATATATGATTCGTTTGAAATCATATAATATTTATCGTTTCATAATTCTATTGAATATTAGATAGGAAAGATAAACTTTAAATCACAGTGTTGAAAATATGTTTTAATATTTACAGGAAAGAAATTGATGTTGATGGAGTTGGGGACCTACTGGTCAGTGACTACGAGTGTGCAAAGTGTTCAGGAACGTTCCCAACAAAGGAGTTTTTAATTCAGCACCTAGAAGCCGACCAGAGGAAATGCCCAATTTGCTGCAAGCGGTTTCGTCATATCAGCAACCGGGTAAACCATGAACGAGTGCACACGGGTGAGAAACCATTTGTTTGTGAGATATGTGAAAAAGCATTTGCCCAAGTGGGCAACCTCCGCACACATAAACGGATCCACTCAGGAGACACGCCGTATGCTTGCAATGTCTGTCACCATAAGTTCTCACAGATCGGCAACTTAAATACGCATAAACTCACGCATATTGACATCAAGAGATTCGCATGTGACAAGTGTGACAAAACATACTGTCAGAAGTATCAGCTCGTCAGACACCAAAAAAAGGAGCACTAATAAATGCGTAAAATAATTCATAGGAGTTATATTATGATATACAGTTTTTAATAGTTTATATTATGTTTTATAATGTAGGGTATACATTTTATACACTCGGTTTATATTTTTTAAATAATTTTATATATATAGTAAGAAACTAAATTTTGCAAAAAGAATTAGATTCAATACCTTTTAATTTAATAGTTTTCAATTTATTAACATAAACATAATTTTTCCAATACACATTTTTACATTATGGTTTGGATTGAGGACAATTTCTGGTATCTCTAGAAAAATATTTTTAACAAGAGCCATATATAAAATAACTGGTACTACCTACATGATTTTTATATTTTATATTATCAGTAGGTAATTAATACAGTTGAACTCTTATTTACGGGCTTAGCATGTTTGGGCCACTAATAAAACTGCAACCCGTTTGTATTAATACTTTTAAATTTCTATAAAGGTTAACTAAATAAACATTCAGTTAAACTACAAAAACTAATTTTTAAATTAAGTAATAAGTAAATTATTTAGGTTTATATACAATTTCTGTGTATCAATTTAGTTTTAAAACATACCAAAAATCCAGTTTTATTAAATATATACCTATATCTATTATCTTTATATAATAGATATCTGTGTATCAAGGTTTTAATAACGATATGACAACACAGATAAAATACTACTATATAAAGGCTTGCTAAATAAATGTTCAGTTAAACTAATATAAGAAAAATTCTGGTCCAAATGGGTCCTGCCTCTTATTTACAGAATCATACCCTACTGAATGTAATTATGGTTTAAATTGTTACTATAATTATTTAACTATAATAGTTAATAATAATTTAGTAAATGCAAAGAAAATATTTAAAAAAATTAACTAACCTTGTTGAGAAGCAGCTTCAATCACTAGCCATACAGAATTATTAACTGAGCCAAAAGATGTTTCCAAAACAGATTTAAGGTTTTCACTGAATAATGCATATAAAGCTGGACAGAGTACATCCAAAACAACAGAATGCAAATCTTCTGTATAATCATTATCGAGACAGAATGCAATTTTCTCAGCACCAAAACAACAATTTCTGACTAGATCTAAAAAAATAGTAATTGTTAACAAAAGACCAATGGGATAGAAAATCTTCGTAAAGAAATTAAAATAGACCTCACCTTTTTTGTGAGTGATAGAGTCAGTTAAATTATTTATTTCACATCCTTCAAATCTATCAACATTATCAACTCCTCTTTTTGCCTGCATATAAAAAATAAATACACAAAATTATGTATTTAATAATCATATTTTAAATTGATATGTTCAGAAAAAATAGCTGTACCTGAATAGTAACTTGATTTGGTGAATTTGGTGGCGTATGATGACCACTAGCACGGTTTAAATACTTATTAACCTGTGTTTTTAAATTAACACGGGACTGTTTATTTTGTCGTAATAAAGAATCTAAACGTTTAGCTTCATCAACAGAAGGATTTGGACTATCACAGTTACTGCCTGAACATTCTACTCCTTCATCTTCTGATGTACCAACATCAGAACCAACCTTATACAAATATATAATTGTATTAATATTTTAGAATTTATAATAGAGTATTGTGTTCAGAATTTGATTATACTTAAATATTTGTGGAAAATATAGATGGAAAGTTTTGTTGGACATACAGTTAAAATAATTATCCATCAATTATAAAAAATATATCATAATATTACAATTACACCAAACAAAATTCGCCATTTTTATAATAAAATAAAAAATAAAAAAAATAATATTAGTAATGATAAATTATGCCTTTCATCAAATAATTCATAATATTCCTTTGGTTCTGATTATAAAATAAAATTTATTTTTTATTGTTGTATTTATTGATATTAATAAGCATTGTACATTTAATGTTTTAGCGAAGATTAGAGAAGTGCCTCGATTTTAAAAAGTTCAGAAATATCATGATATTGATAATGGTTAACAATAATATTATTATGACACTGGCTCAGCTTTGTTTGTCGTAATTTAAATAAATTGATAGGTAATTAATACTTACAATAGGAGTGATATTAGGGATTATGGTTAATTGTGATGGAAGAGAACGTCTCTTGTTTTGTTGTTCTTGAAACGATTCAGACTTCATATCATACATACTAAACCTAGATATTAAACAAGGTAAATTATACTGAAGCAATGAAAATAAAAGAATTGTATTTAAATGGTATTTACCTTTTTGGCACATCATTTATAGGTCTTTTCTGTTCATTTTTAATGGGAATCTTTGAATTTACTCGACCTGCAGGTGGTTTCTGATTTTGACTCAAATCGTCATATTGATAAATGAACATGTTATCATTTTTCTCTGTGGGTTTACACGAAATTTGGCAAAATGACGGTTCTTTGATATTAAAATTAAGCTGTTTAAAACGATCTTTAAGTTCAGGAGTCTTGGATAAGGCTATAGACACATTACGGGGCAGCAACAAAGATAGTGAATCCCAATCACTAACATGGTCAAATCCCTTAGCACAGATTGATTTTAAATCAAATGATTTTTCTTCTAATGTTTCATGAACTGGTGTAGTGTTCGGTAGTTTTATGTGTTCAACCTCAGGAGATGGCATAGGTGAAAATTTTTGAGGAACAAGGAATACATTATTTATATCCAAAGCAGCTTTAGGATTTTGTAGAAATGAGAGATCTGGCAATGTATAGCTTGGAAACATCACATAAACTGGACTATTTTTACACTAAAATAAAAAAATTAAATGTTTATAATAAATATTTAAATAACAGATTATATTAGTGCAAACCTTGGCATCTGATTTTGTATTACTGATTCCATCTAATGATGAAGTCTGCATGCTCTTATTTAAACTTGAACCCTTCCATAAATGCTTGCTAGGTATAATAGATGAATTGTTGGATCCATTATTATTACTGATTCGTTTTGAGTTTTCAATTTTTTCATTCATACACATTAGACTATCCTCCAATTCATTTTTACTAGGTTCTGTTACTTCAGCAACATCATTATCACTAATTATTAGGCTTCCATCTGACTGGCGGTTTTTCTTTTGACTAATAAACATTTTTACAAGACTGAATTTACCACTACCACTAACTGTTTGATCTTTCGAACTAGATACATCATACAGCTTAGCTCTTCCTTCTAAACATTATAATACATTGTAATAAGGACTAACAATTTAATTCAAATTTATATATTACCATTTCCTCCTTCAGACTGTGTAGATTTGACTAGATAATTATAGTGACTTTTCTTCTGCTTTAGCCACAACAACCTTAATGGAATGAGATCAGGTAAACTTTGGGTCTTTTCATTAACACTTGAGGATAAACTTGTGTGCTTTAATTACAAAAACAAAAGTAATACATTTAAGTAAAAAGTTTTAGATAATTAATTAAATAATCATGAACAGTAGAGAAGAAGCAATTAAAACTAAAATTAATATGTATTGTAAAAAGTTTTATTAATTCTGTAAAATAGAACAACATTTTAAATAGTATCAAATTTAACTTTTATATTCATACTTTGTTAAGTAAGACATTATAAAAAAGTTCATTGTTTATTATGTAATAAAAGCTAATATCACTTTTTTTTTTCAAATATAATAATTTGTTTGTGTTCCAGAATATGTATATAATACAAAATTATTTTGTGAAACATTTTAATACTACTAGATTTTGTTATGGTGATTTTATACAGATATGTAAATATTTTTATCATAACTTTTAAAAATTTAATAATTTGTGTGCAAATTATATTATTCAATAAATCATATTAATATTTAAATTAAAAACTAAAATGAATACCTCTTTGGGTTGTTGAGTGCAATTTGTGGTTGCAGAAGTGGAACATTTTTTTAATTTATTCCATGTGGTAAAGGTGGTATCTGAACATACCATAGGTGCATTGACAGGAACACTTCCATCACTAGACCATGCTTCACCTGAACCAGTATTTCGACTCTCTCCTGTGCTCATAGCTTCACTATTTTGAAATTCTTCGGAAACACCCATGGTTGGTTCTTCAAAAGCAATTGTGTAGTTATGTTTATTATTCGCTTTACAAGTGATTAACATATCATCACTACAGTCTAACGAATCTGTACTAAATGTAATAAATGGATTTGGAGATTGTTCTTTAACAGGAGAGAATAGCTGTTTATTTTTACAAAATGATTCAGTTGATACATTCTGAAATAAAATTGACTAATTAATAATAATAGATCATGATTCTTGATTGAATACATACTTGTAAGTCTTGACCACACATTGATGGCAATGTGCTGAGTATATTATGTATATCTTCTGTTTTAAGATTTTCCATGTCTACTTGAGCCAAGTTAACATCTAAATCTCTAGAAACATCTTCATAACATGGGATATTATAATTTTCAGATATAGATGACAAAATACTCGTGTGATGGTTGAAATTATCTGAATCACGGTACCTAACAGAATAAAAATTATTACCACCAAAATATAATTATATAGAGACTGTAGGATTTGGACATTATTGTTTACCTATAGTCAGCAAACCATTGATAATCTGAATAGTCTTGGAAGAAATCTGCATTATCTTGAGATGATGCATTGCTCCTGTATGAACTTAATGTAGCATCCAGCACTTCCAAATTGTTTGAATTGCAGTCTCCTTGATTAGCAGTGAATACCTCAACCATGGCTGATTTTTGGAGGACACTGCAATATGTGGTGGAAGATAACCCTAATATAGAATCTGTAAAAAAAACCATAAAATATTTTAAAAAGAAAATTCATATAACAAAGAATCACGAAAAGATTAGAACATGAACTAATTTTTAATATATTGAATTTGGGACTCTATAAGTATAAGGCCAATGGTTGGCAACAGTATATGTTTAAATTTAGTGAACAAAAACAGATGCTTGCCAGTTGCCAGACTTGCAACAGGGTGACAGAAATACACACACAAAGACCTACGTTTAAACACAGATTTTATACTCATATTTTAATACACTGAACCTAATATTATATCAAGATAAAGTTTTTTCAAATGTATAACAGCAGACAGGTAGTTATCACTTTATCAGGGTAGTTATTTAAATTACTACAATTTTACTTTACATAATTCTAATATGGTGATTTTTTCTTAAGTAGATAGTTAAAAATTAGGATAAATTGTTTACAAATTAAACGTAAAATATCGACAGGGAATTTATCCTTTAAATGATCTTTCTCCATTCAAATATTCAAATTTTGTTAAAAATTAATAAGTACTTACATAACATACCAAGACATAAAATAAATAATATGTATAATAATAAAGGTGTAAGTAATAAGTATAATAGTATACATTCATATAGATTACTTTTATAAATAAATACAAAATTTACCATAATATGATTATTGATTAACACCAACAAATAAAAATATAATTCTCTCCTAATCTATAAGAATTTTGTTAGATAATAGAGTTAAATGATAATATAAATTGGATAGTAAAATTAAGTATTTTAGATTCTAAGTGAAGCGAGGAATGTATTAGTTTTACAATGATGTTTATTTGTATTATCTACGATCAACTTTTCAACTAAAAATCTTGCTCCAATGTAACAAGTAGAGTACATTTTCTGAAAGGAAATTGTATCTAATTGGTACTTTAAACGAGTTTTTTTTTGATTTTCTAAATCATTATCAATTTTTTTTTTTTATGATTCAATTAAAAATATTTGTAAATTTGAAATTTAAATAGAAAATTTATATTTGCCTATTCTACACGTGGTAAAATTTTTAAAATTTAATAGGAAGTTCATTATAAGTCGAACTTTGGGGATAATATTTTTAACATAAAGCGTAAATATTACGGCCATTCAAAACTTGTATAACTGAATTCCGCTCAGGATCACTTTTGTTAGCAATGATTAATCATAGTGTACTGATATATATTAAATTCCCCTTTATATTCTACCTTCTTAACTGTTCACCTACAACAGTGACCCACCCATCTTGTAAAGTATGTCAGTTTTTTTTTTAATCTGATTCATAAATAATACCCAAATTGGATATGTACCAAGTAATGTATACTAATAAAGTGCATCATTCTACACTTAACATCCATGTAAACATAAAATATTTAAAAAAAAGGTTGCAAACTGAATTGATATCATTTTTGAGCCAATAATTATACGATTAACAAATTCAAAAAATACATCAAATGTGTGTTCAAAATTTAAAGAATAAATAAAAATCAGAAATATTATTCTTTAACAATTAGTTTTTTCACACTTATATAAAGTAAAATAAAATAATTGCATTTTATAACTAATTGATTGTACAATTCAGTTTCAATTTTTAAAAATATATATTATTACCTTGACAACCTATGTTAAAATATGTACCTATTAGGTATTTATTTTTTTAAAATAAAAAACTACAACTAGTTTTAATTATATTAAATATTTACTCAATAAAAATATATGTACCTAGTTAAGTAAGTAGCTAGGTAAATACCTATAAATTAAATGATTGGTGAAAATTAATTTTTTTTATAAATATTAGGTAATTTAAATGTCAATACAGTTAGAAACATTTGTAATTAATTTATTATATAATATACAATTTAAATATTTAAATTTTAAAACTATACCTACTACACATAAATATTTGTATTTTTGTAGCTATAGGTACTCATAGATTTCGCATAACTTTTAATTACTTTATACCAATCAAAATTAATTAGGAATTCATTAAAATAAATATTCTAAAATTAAATATCTAGCAAATACATAGTATATAGGAAGGTAGGCAGACAATATTATTTTTAATTTAAATTTACTTACAATAAAGACAATTTGGAGAGTATCAACATACCTACTTCCATTAGTAACCTATTCGTTTTTCTAAGAATGATAAATATATTATAGCTTGTCGGTTCATTGTAAACTTTCACAACTCCAGAGTATCAAGTTTTAAATTTAATGACTTCCTGCTCGGGGAATATTATTAATTTTTAGTCGTTCATACAAATGTATCTAACCTATACAGTTTGATGTCGGTTTTTGAATTGAACGGGTACTTCTTTTACTCAATAGCAAAATACTCCCAATAACACATTTAAAAGTGTAAAATACTATTCGGGTTATTGTGCGCTAGATGGTTACCTACTTGATGTTATTAGTGTTTATACATTATAAGACATTTTAGTTGTTAATATTTAATGTTTGCAGCAATTATCCATATGACCTCGGTACTTGTTAATATACAACACACCAATGAAAGAAATAATACACATATATATATATATATAACATTAGTCACGGGGTCTGTGGGTAGTTATTGAATGTCAGCCTTGAGCCAAATCAACGGTTAAACATTCGGCGGCGGTTTCGTTCCAGAAGCCCTGTGCGATGCCCGGGCTTTAAAAGTCCTTTACGGGCATTTCGAACACGGGTAGTACACACACGACACTGCAGTAAAGACCTACCCACATCGAATAGTTATGTATACTACGACGTGCACGTATTGACGGCAACGGCGTTCAACGGTAACGTACAACTATTGACAATTTGTTATTGAAACGAACCATTAAGAGATTACGATCAGACGGACCGGACCGGACGACAAAACTGCGAACTGGGTGGCGCGCATAAGCCGAAATCGCTTATCGGCACCGCTGTCGGAGTTGCCGATGACGACGAGAAATTCCTCGCGTGCGTCGAATAGGTGGTTCGCAACCGATAATCGGTACTCGGGTACAGCACTGCGACACCGTTGCGAAGCGGAAGAAGAATGAAAATAGAAAAAAACAACCGGGAACTGTGTTCTTTACCCGCGGTAATTACGATATTAATTTTTTTTCGATAACGGGTTAAACGGAGAAACGAACGGCGCGGCGTAGGACGTGTTACGATATTATTATTACTTATTTATGTTATTTTTCACCGCGGTACGGTTATCTGTCGTACGCGCGCGCGGATACAGATAAGAGAAGGGAAAAAAAATGTTACAAGAATTTTTAATTTTTATTTTCTCTCGTTATCACGGACGTGTGGACGGACGCACGCAAAAACGCAAACTAAACTATAGCCGCACAATAAACAGATGTCGGGCGAAAACCGCGGCGGCGGCGGTGGCGGCGGCGGCGACATACATCTATGTTCACATTGCACGCCGCCGCCGCCCGGTCGAGGCGACGGGTTATTTATTTTCATTATTATTGTTAAATTTTTTTTTTTTCCGTACTTTTAACGCCATTGTCTTGTGTGTGTGTGTGTGTGTGTGTGTGTTGTAAGACGGAAAATAATAAAATATCATAACGCGCGCAATGTATATAATGAAATATTATACGCCGGCATTAGGTGTACATTGTTTTTTTTTTTTTTTTTTTATTGTTTTTGTTTCGTTTTCTTTTCCATTCCTTACAGGTACCTTCCTAACTGCCTACTATCTACCGAACGCGTGTTGTATACGCGCCGCCGCGAGAGCCATAGAACAAACGAACATAGAGAGCTGCCGCCGGCTAATCCATAACAATCGGAACTATTTTTTTTTTTTTTCGTCGTCCGTCGATACGATTTAGGTACGCCGCCCCGCGATCTATGCCGAGATTCGTCGGCAGGGCTGGATCAAGGGAGGCTCAGGAGGACTCGGGGGCTGTATCCCCCGGGCCGCAAGTTTAACGGGGCCACACGACGTGTGTATTTGTTGATGACATTTTTTTCATACGAATCTTTTGCTTGTTGGCTTTTAGCCCCGGGCCCCCATAAACCCCAAATCCGGCCCTGTTCGCCGACTCACCCGCCGCCGGTATGGTCGAATATTGCACTTACATAAATCTTACAATAAATCTTTACATAAATCGTTCGATCGAACCGGCATTCGAGTCGAGAAACAGGTTTAGCCCCAAAAAGAAGCGGCGAAAACACACCCGTTTCAAGGGCTTAATTTTTTTACCGTTTTTCATACAACACATTTTCGTCCGCCGGGCAAGCAATCCGATACTTGAATCTACTAAAAGATTCGTAAACTGCACGTTACTGGCTGATGAAAGTACTTTTACACGTGAATACGATGGTAACGTTCCGTTCAGTGGCGTAAATACCGAATGAGCAAACGCCACGGGCACACAACTGATGAGGGCTGTAGCAATGGCCTTAGACCGGGGTCACTTTTCGGCTAGGTCCTTTAGGACAATATTTTGTATGTAAAGAAATGTAAAGAAAAAAGAAGAGTATCAAATAAAGTGGACGGCAGCAATAAACAGTACACTTTAACGCTGATGAAACATTTTTTTTATTTTGTAGTTTTGGATGATTTATATTAGATTAAAGGAATTCAAGAACTTTTCAGTTGGTCATCTTATTAGTTTTAAATTATAAGTAAATCGGATACAATAATACTCTCAAATGTATTTAACTTAAATGCCTTAGATGTTTTGAAATCATCGCCAGTTTTTAAACAAGAGTCTTCGATTATAATTGGCTAGACAAATTAACTGTAAATTACTTTTTTATAAGTTTCCCAAACATTTTTAAAACTCTTTAGATTTTAAGAAAACTTTAGATTAGTTTTCTTTTTATATATTTTAGTCGCTATGCAATTAACAATTTTGTAAATAAATAATGAATTGGAAATGAACACGTTTGATAGTCATTAATAACAAACTGATTATTAAGAAATATTAAGATTTGTTACAAAAACTTTCAATTATTAAATAAAAATATCATATGTAAGATGCTCCTTCTGAACTCTCTTCTTTTCCTCTTTAGTATCATTGATTATTGAAATATTAAACTATATTGAAACTAATATTATTGATTATTGATTTTATAATTTAATTTAGGCTAATGATTATTTTTTTTTACACATTTTCAAGTGGTCATTGTTATAATATTTGTTTATTAATTCGTAGTATATAATAACTGGAATATTATATTTTGTTACATTAAAATAGAAAACTGAAAAAATAAAGTTCAATTTGTTTTAAAAATTATTTTGTTGTAAGACCATCACAAAATGTACAATTTTTATAAAGAAAAACAATTTTGAATGATAGCAAAAGTGGGTGCATCACCTTCAAATAATTTCTTTATCATTATTATTGTGTATAGGTTTTAAAAGTTTGATATAAGAAATGGTCGCTTGACTATTGAATAAATTGTTCCGAATAAACCGGATTTTTTTTTTATAAGTTCTATTTCTCCTGACTTCCGCCCGCAGCGTTATCACTTCATTATTATTATTTTTTATTACGAAACTATGAAATCAACGGATATTCGTGATGTCCGCCGGCGTAATTCATGAGTACCTATATAGTAAGTGTATTTTATCAGAACGGTGAGTAAATAATAAAAAATAGAAGGTATCGCGTGCCGGACGCGCATAAAATATACAATTTGGACTAGTCGTGTTGTTAACACTTGGACGATAGTATAATGGGTTTCTATATTGCAAAGTCAACGATCAACAAATGACGACAATCAAAATAAACCGGGAGTTCTCGGGCGGGCGTTTAAAACGTTGAAATATATGTACCTACTGACAATTACGCACGCTTCTATGAAAAAAAAAAAAAAAAACCGTATATAAACACGATTGAAACATTTCTCGAGTTTAAATTATAATTTATAGACGTTTAACATGTTAATAATTCACTAATATATAAGGACTTAAGGGACCGATTATATATTTTATTATAATTAACATCGTTTAAAATTTAAATTAATACATTATAGTATGTATATTTTATAGTTTAGGTGGTTGAGTATCTATTTATCCTTATTTTGGACCAACGTTCATGAATATCTTATGACCGAGGATTCAGACTAAGAGTACTTTGAGTGAAAACATTTTCATCCATTAAACGATATACCGTTTTTCTCTCCTGTACATTTTCTTCTTCTTCAAATAAAAAACAACTTCATTTTTTTCCAAACATTTATTTTAGTTAACGTCATGTCTATTTTCCTTCAAACAAAAAATGTATAAATATCCAGAACCCTGGCTTAACCATTGTGTACTTACGTGAAAAAAAAAGAGCTGATACTGCTAACGAGTATATTCCACTGTTTTAGGTGGAAAGTTGGAAAGATGATTTTTATTTTATTTATATTTGTATGCAACGATAAATCATTGCTAACGAAATATGATTCTAAGTGAAGTATTCGGTAAAAAAACATGTTTAAAATACTGTGATTTTCGTAAAAAGTTAAACTTAAAATAATTTTTAAAAAAAATACTACTTTACGAATTTTTTGTCACTAAATAAAACTTATGAACTTATAACCTTGTGTTGAATTTCCAAGCATCTCTGCTCAGCCAAAATAATTTCAATAGTATAAAACCAATTAAAAACTTAAAAAACTCAAAAATGTCAAATGTCTATAATTAGCACAAAAATCGTTAGAAAATACTAACATAAATGTTCTGTAAATGTTTTAAGTTTCTACAATTATTTGTAACTGAATAAAAACAAAATACTAAATCAAAAATAATAAACATTTGTATATTCTAAATTTTCCCTTTTTCTTTATACGTTCTTTCGCAATTATAAAGAAAATAGTAAACGATCAACCAATGCACCAACTAATGTGTTTAGAATCTTAAATTAATCTTAAATCTTAATGAACTCGAAACTAAAAAAAAAATTCAGCTGGACATAATCTGATCACGCATAGAAATTACAAGGATAATAAAATAGAGAGAATTTGGAAGAAAAAAAATTATCCAGACCCCCTCTAAAAAGTCAGCAAATTAAAGTAGTGATATCTACCTTCTACATTTATAACCAAGTCTGTTCTATCCTTAATTCAGAAACTGGCGAAGTGAAGAAGAATACTATCTTGTTTTTATATGCTTTTAGTTTTCTAAGGAAAATGGACAGTAAAAGAAAACTACACTCTATTTCATTTTTGGAGGAAAATTGCTACAGCCATGGCAGCTGAATTTTTTTATTTAATTAAAATAAATGCGGTAAAATATTTAAATACAGGAAAAAAACTATGGTATACCCGTGCATATTAAAACAAATTTGTTTTTTTTCACATTTGGCATTACATGAAAAATATTATAAACGTATAAAAAACGTCAAGTAATCAACATTATAATATTGTTGTTTAGTAAAATTATTTTTATGCTGCAGACAAAATAAATATATTATAAAAATTATGCTAGAGTGGCGTCGTATTATAATATATGGAATATCAAAAGAAAAAAAACTAAAAAAGGAAACGTCATCAACAACATCTTGTTTACATATTTACCCCCTTCTCCCCTCTAATAATTATTTATAAAATTTAAATTATTTAATTATTTAATTATTTAGAAATGTTAACTAAAACATATAGATGCAAATAGACCAAATAATTTAGGGGGTAGGATGTAATACTTAAGCCCCTGATGGAACCCCCTTGATTACTGTGTATCTATGTATACCCACCAGAAAATAAATGGTAAACTATTGAATCGGTAGATTTCGTACCAAAATATTATATTTTATAGAAGAAATAATCTCACTGGTTGGGATAAGGTTAACTGAGGAAAGCCTAAAGTTTGGAGCCGTTTTGAGAGATGGGGGAGTGAACATTCACAAAAAAAAAAAAAAATACCCTAATTAGAATGACGATGCCCGTCATTATAAATATTTAAAAAATACAACACGATAGGCATAATATTATTATACACGCACACCGTATACGCGTATTTTCATAAATGGTGACTTGTGACTCATAACTATCAAAACGCGGTGTATGTAGATATAATATTATACACGGGAGTAAACGGCATTGTATGGTTGTACACACTATATCGAGACACAACAACGAATTTAACAAAGACTTATTACTCTCGTACACAACATAAAAAAAAAAAAAAAAAAAAAAAATGAAAAAAAGCCAATTCATTATATTGCGGGTGTTTTGTATATATCATTGCTGTAAACTCCTCACATACAGAATAGTGTTAATATAAATGGGCTAATGTTGTATATAGGTGGAAATTGTATTATAATTTATTGAGGTATAATAATTTAATTTATTTTCTGTACGCAACGATAAATCATAGTGAACGAAAAACGATTCTGAACTGAGTTCGGTTAAACATTTGTTACAACAGTACTGTATTAATCATTGTAACTACTATATACAGAATAAATAAACGCGATAATTGTTCGTTTTTCTAATGAATTTTAACATAAATTTGAGCTTAAAGCGCTGATAAAAAAAAGACAACAATTTATCTACATCAAAAAAAAAAAATTAAAAAATAGAACATTTCAAATAAATTACAAATAACATAAAAGTGCTAGAATATTTTGAAAATTGTATCACGTCTAGTATCACGTGCTAATATACAAGTGAAGGTGAAAGTTGCAGATCTCTGCGATGATTTTTCACTGAATCACAGTAAAAAAAAAGTAACATAAACCATTATTGCATAAATATTTTTTGCATTTTTTCTTGGTTTTTTTCATTTTTAAGAAAAGTAAAATGAAAAAATAAATAAGGTTATCTTCCTAACTAACCTGCAACTTTACAAAATTTGATACTATCAAAAATCAACCCCGATGCTGATGATCGGTGCAAGATTTCTGATTTAAAAGTTATAGAAAAAAAAACGGCACACAAGTCCTATTATTATTACTGTAAAACCAATGTATTCCTTGCTTCGTTCAGAGTCTAAAATATTTCACACATTTCTGTGCGTGCATGTTTCCTTATTATTATCATTTATCGATATTATTCATCGGGGTGAATTTTTTAAACATGTTTTACACGAGCGTGTATGTTTCGTAGTTTGTACAGACTGTAGGTGTAATAATAATACACCAGGCGTACGTATAAAATCAATGAACGAAAAGTAACCTACATTATAATCAGAGGTTAGTTTTAATTTATTCAGGTACTTATAATACATAATATATCGATCACACGATATGTGTTGCTGGAAAAAAGCTTGTATTTTAATACGGATAAATAAAATATCTATTATGTAGTTAGGTATAATGAAAATTGTTTTAAATATTTTTTTCGTTATTTGATTACTTTGCTTCCATACGCAACAATATCATGTGTACCTATAATATTATAATATTATGACCATGGTCGTATTTATGTTATTATTAGTGTTAAAATTTGGTTAAACGTTAACGTATTTTTAACTTTTAAAGATATACATCTATAAATAAATAACGATTATTTATAATAGGAATATTAGGATAGGTACCTACATAATATTGATAAATTAGAACTTCATTAAAAATAACAAAATCTATTATAATTATAGGTCCTATAAAGAGGTTTATTGCCGTTGATTGGAAAGATTCAGGAGGTATCTCAGAAAAGGGCGCTAAATTCTGAATTTAAACGTAGTATAAAATATAAGAGTTCGCATTTTTTCTACCGTTAAACTGTCCGACTTAGAGGCAATGGAAATCCTCGTTACAACTCTGATTTTTAAGTACGAACTTACTGTATATTTAAAATTCTCTTCGTTTTTCATTTGTACTAACCAAAACCAATAGAGTAGCCATAGTAGGTATATTATATATATATCAAATTGCAAAAGACTCGCCCGTTTTCGTTTATCCATAAGTATAAAGATGCTCCATGTAGTGTGGGTTCTAATTTTCTAAAGGTTAACACCGGACTGTACATTGATGTATTACAAAATGTATCATAAAGGAAAATGTTGCCATCTAAATGTCGACATGTGTTTTATAAAATTAGGACAGTGAGCAGCATAATATAAATTGTGTTGTGCTGTAATTGTAGGTAAATACAAATTAATAGTTCTATTTCTATAAAATACCAATTGTGTAAATGTTATACTTATCGATACTATTGAAATTTTATAAAAAATCCGTTTAATTTTCGGAGTTCCTCTATTTAAATACCAATATATCATGTAGTTAAACGATTTTGAATACCTACCTAACCTAGTAGGTGTAGTATACACACAATATGAAAATATAGTTACATAAAGTAGGTTAGAATATAAAAGCTTGTTATTTTTAAATATTTCAGTGCCCACAAATCGCCTCCTAGATATTTCAAAGACTATTCGATTGAGTACACCAAAAAATTATTATTTTTTTTTTTATATTTATAGTTGAGTTTGCCCAAATGAGTAATTAAAAACATTATAACAGTAAAAGCTATCAACGTGAAAATGTATTTATTTATTTAGATATCATGTTCTGTGATATTATTGATACTATTTAATAGGTATGTGGTGTTTGATTATTTATTGTATTTCAATATTTTTGTTTTACTTACATTTTCTTTATCATAGTCACCATCGATATCTTTGCAAGTCATTTATATTGCACATATAAAGTAAAATCGATTATCGAAAATTGAATTTTATCTGAAATCTATCTGAGCTTTTTGAATAAAAAAAGATTATCTTCCTGTCATGGGAGACAATTCGATTGAATTAATTTTTGAAAATTGGCAGGCAATTCGAATACCCATATTTATTTATTTAAATACATAGAACGCAATTTAAGAGTCAAATGAGAGACGATTCAAGTACATCCAAATGTTTAACGTTAATTTCAATTAAACTATTAGATGATATGAAGTATTATGTAACTATACCAAAATGAAGGTCTCGATAGGTTCGACTATAGGATAGGTCATACGCTTTAATATGTACAGGACATAAATACTTATGGCAGACATTTATTGAGAAAGGGTGTATATTAAGTACTCGTGAAGGTATTTAACAGTTTTATTTTTGGAAATTCTAGTTCTAAAACTAAACAGTGATTAACTAAGATAAAAAAAACTGTGTAATTTCGTTCTTTAAATAAAACTCACGTGGTTATATAATCTTAATAGATCTTATTCTTTTGTAAAACATGAAAATAGGTATTCACTATTCACTAACAACCGTAGCTAATTTAATTTTAATTTAAAAACACCTATAATAATACTTTTAAGTGTAAAATAAAACAATTTACTTTAATTTTATTGAACACAATTTAATACGTAATCTGTAACGGGTTTTTGCTGGAAAGCCGACGATAATAATATGTATGATGTATGTATTCTATATGATACTTTACATTATAAACCATTATTTGTTACCATGGTAACTGTATTCACTGTTTGCTATTAATTAATTATCATTATTTATTTGTATTCTTTAGTTTTTGTTGCCATGATAAATCAACAGAACGTTCCAAATTAACAAATAAAGAGAGAGAGATCTAGGATTTGTTATATTACAGATATATTTTATTTTATGCCGTCTACGATGACTCATCGTTCATCAGTCGTCATACGGTTTACATTTATTATTCCGCCCCTATGCACTTAAAAAGTATTAGACCCCTACTCAATATTTATTTACGTATTCTATAAGCCTAACGTATCTATTTATGGTAGTAGGGTTATGAAAAGGGTTAATTTGTAATTAGAGTCGTATATTACATTATTACACGTAGGGTCGTATTATAGCATATTACACGAATTAAAAATTACGTCAAAAGTAAGTAGGTATTAAAGTTATATCAAATAAAATATATTTGATAAAAGAAAAAAGATACACTGTTGATGTAACCATGCCAATGCTTTAGGAGGGAAGTTGGAAAGAAGGATATATTATATATATAATAATATATAGAGTAATTTAATTTATATTTGTACGCAACATTAAATTGTTGCTAACGAAAATCGATTTGGAGCGAAGTTCAGTTATATTTACATATTTTGAAACATTACGATTTTCATCAAAATTTAATATTAAAATTCCTATAAAAAAAAAAAAACCAGTACATTCATCAGTTTTCATTTTCCGTCTTTTTCCGATTTTTCCAATTATTCTGAAAACTATTTGTAAAATCCAAAAATGACTTTCTCAATGCATTAGCTAGATTAAAAATTCTACAAGAAAGTTCTTTTAAGTTTTTAATTGAAGCAATATTTCTGATAAGAAAATCGTTTTTTTTTTTTTAAAAAAATAGCGTGGTAAAACCACATGCAAGCTCACTTTGTTCAGAATATAAAGTTTTATTACGTATCACGTATTTTAGTATTCGTTTCATAATATAACTTAACCTAAATTTTCAAAGGCCAATACGTATTTTTCATCAAAGTTTTTAATTAAAATAATTTTAATACACATCAATTAGTAATAATATAGCTCATGTATTGAAAACATATTTTAATCAATATTTAATATCCATTTTGCTCATCTGTAAACTTCTTAATGAATTAATGAGATTAATATAACGAGCACAAAATATAGTAACAAACAATTCTTACTCTTGGGGCAAAGAGCATTAATATTTTATAAGGATTTTCATGAATTGAATAACAATAAGTTTTTAGAACTAAAATATCATAGAATTCCAGTGAAAGTACTTTATAGATTTGCAAAAGTTTTGTCAATTCGGTAGTATAATTTATATTCAAAGTGCTCCCCAAAATATGAAATTCATAGACCTAATCGAATTCTTTATCCGTAGGTAACGAAAAAACTTTTTTTCATGAATATATAAAATTTAAATAATATAAACGACATAATGGGAACTAATTTTATCAAATCGATGTGTGGATTAATAAAGTTTACCATAAGTTAATTTGTGTAAAATACAATCACAACAATTTATAATATAACAAGAATTTTATAGAATAAGTACAAATAAAATATATTGTAATTTTTGGCAATTATATATACATATGTATTAACTATATACTAAATTAATATAATCGGCAAAGTAGTTGTAACTATCATTTTTATATCAGTTTTACAATTATAACAAATGTTCCGTATTGTTATTTATTGCAGTTATTGTTTACTTTACAATTTATACGATATAAAATACAATTTTTCGAAATTTGAATTACGGGTAAAGTTAAAAACTTAAGAACAGGCCTTATAGATAATGTCTCAACAGCATAGGAAACATAACGTTTTTGTTTGTTTAGGTTAAGATACCGATTGTTGATATTTATAGGTAAAAAAGAAAACTTTCACATTGAGATTGAGCGTAGGTATAGTTTTCGCGGAATTTAATAAAACACACAAGTAGAAAAAAAAGGAACCATAACGAACTTTGACTTGACTGATTGCCTTTGTATCTATATTATAGTAATACTGAAGATGGGTGGGATTTTCCTTGTGTGTTTAACTGCAGTAATTGAGCGTAGAAAGTTGGAACCGCATATTAAAAGAGATATATTAAATGCGAGAAACCGCAATCTAAATTTTGACATCAAGGATCAAGCTTAGCTGACAGATGACTTGCTTGGACGGAGAATTATTACGCATTCGTGGAGTTATTAGGTTATTATTTTACACTATGGTTACAACATATTTTATTTTTTTGTTATTATTTTTAACTCTTCTCCGACAAGAACCATCCTAGTGGGGGAGAATTTAAAAAAAGATTTTTATTATAAGTATATAATGTGTATACGAGTTTATCATACGTACTAGAAATATTTATTAAAAGAAAAAGTTTACTAAAACCGCCGGATACATATTAAACATACTTAACGCCATTATATTATTGAAGTTTTGTAAGTTTGTAGTATGCATATGTGTATAGAATACTTATTATTCCTACAGGTTACGAAGGGTCCAACTAAAAAACAGGAATAGTTACAAATTTCTAAATTTCGAGAAAATTCCATTTTTATAAAGTCTCTGTTCATAACTTTTCCCTGTATAGGAATAGTTCAGTTTACTTACGTTATCACTATTTAGACTATTCTTGTTTTGCCCCTTTCGATATTATTACCATTCTATAGTACCCTCTACTCATCGAGATCAAAATAACGAGCTTAACAAAAATAAAAATAACCGAACAAAATTTACTATTTTTGTTATTTCTCCCTGGACCTTTTATGGGTATCTCTAGTACGATTTTTTTTTGTTCAATTTGCATTTTACTTAATAAATATAAATAACTTATATTATAATGAAACTATTTTTGTAGTAAGATTCATTATTTTAATACACTATTGTTTATTAATCTATTATGTGAAAGTATACATTATTTTTTATGAAACGTACCATCACGTTTGTATGACGTAAGCAAATAAACTACCTATAAGATTAAAATATTGAACAGTTAAAATCTAAAAAAAAACAAACAAATACACCAATCGAGAAAACAAGTATCTACCAAAGGAATAGTTGTTCTGTTAATAATATTTAAAAGAATTTTAATAAAAAGAAGTAGCAAAAATATCGATTTTTTAAAAAATGACAGATGATACTAGTGAACACTTCAAAAAATGTAACGTCATATTATTGAGTTTAAATTTAAATGCATGCATTTAAATTAAATATTATGAGTCTACGTGAAAATATTAAGTGTACTGAGGTCGGTGTAATCGCTTCCTTTTTTTTATTTATTATTAAATGGATTATGGGGTTATCTCTGTATTATAAGCCTCACTCCCATACATCTGTTTTTTATTTTTTAATAAGTGCTCAACAACAATAATAATCGAAGAGCAATTTTCTATCGCGGCAGTTAGTGATAATAATATAATAACTAAGAAATAGTATTCGTGCTGAGTGATTCGATTATATCCCTCTATCTGAATTTTAAACTGTTGTTAACTCATAGTCAAAAGTCGACTCATATAATCGGTATACAGGGCTGTTCACAAAGATATATCTATTGCGATATCTCGGAAAGTATTAAATTTTTTCGGAATTTTCTTTTTTTGACGATTTAAAACACTTCTAAAATACCATTATTTTTCACCACCCTTATTATCGGGAGGGGGGGGGGTGAACGACTTCCTACTTTTAATTTTCGAATGGCAACCTATGTTAAAATGTCTATACAAATATAGATGGACTATTAGTTTAATTACATTTTTGATTTCCATTGACGAGATATTTCGCTTTCAAGTTTGGGTAGGAAACTTGAATGGATCATGGCGCGCGGCGTTTCAATAGGCTCCACTACCCTCCCCGCCCTATCCAAATTTAATAGTGAAATATCTCGGAAACGGGTTGACGAAAATTAAAAATGTCAACACCAAAATGTATTCAAACTAATAGTCCATTTATATTTATAGAATTTTTAATGTAAATTACCATTTAAAAACCAAAAGTAGTTGGTCATTTCACCCTTGAAAATAAAGACAACGACAAATAATCGAAATGTACATTTTCGTTGCTATTTGTTACCTACTATTAATTACAGAATAAATTCGATGAAAAAGTTAATACTTTCCGAGATATTGCAATGAGTAGGTATATCTTCGTGGGATACCCTGTAGGTTAAATATCTGATGGTATAATGTTTTTATAATAGACACATATATTTCCAAACGTGATTTTAAAACGCAATGCGAGTTGTTATATTAAAATCAAAAGTCGATAGGTATATCATAATGATAGTAGTTAATGATATTATATAGGTAGGTATATATACAGTTAAAATGTTGGAAGTTGTATAGGGAAGTATAATGCGAAATCGTTAAGCGGTTTCAGAGGTACTTTAGGATATTAAGTAAGTAATGACTGAAAAAATCTAAAATCAAATTTACTCAAAATTGTTTATGATACTTTTATCACTCTGTAAAGTGATTGCCTCCGTATTACCGACAATCCTCCTATGTTCTAAATATATGCATATTATACAGAACATAGGCATGCTTCGTTCGCATTCATAATAAGATTATTATAAAATGCGTAGTTATTCTAAAAAAAATACGAATATTATCTACTTATCACTATTCACTTCTGCAATTGCATATTATCGTACTACGTAACACTATTATTTACAGAGTGTCATAGAAATATACAATATACGAGCTGTTATTTAAAGGGCCGACGAGCTATGAAACACCGAAAACTTTATAGCGATATGATGTCTATGTGTACTTGTACATTATATATTGGTAATAAATCTTCGGTCCCCGGGGAAGAAGTCAATTTTACCCCTTTTATTTTTCGGTCTAAATCGCACAAGTGTACATGCATTTTTAAAAATATAAATTTACCCGTAACTTGGAAACTGTACACAATTTACTTCGGCCTTTATTCCCGGGGGACGCCGAAGAAATATTACTCGCATATACGTGGGGGGGAGAGGAAATAATATAACAATATTGTCGTTAACAAGTACTAAGTTGTCGTATATTATGTATAATAATATCTCATCGGTAAAATAGGTACCTTTCATGTTGCGTTTGGTTTTGCGCTTGGACTTCTTGCGTTTATGATCGCCGCCGTTAAATATCTTCTTCGACGACAAGTAGATCGCTTTTTTCACCAGATAGTAAAAGCCGAAAAATATCATAATCCGAATCGGTGCCGGCCAAAATTCAACGGCGCGGACGCGAGCCAGTTTTACAATGTTCGCGTTGAGCAAAGCGCGCGCGGAGAGCGCAGACGAGACTACAACTACACGCCTGTACGTAATTATTGTTATTATCTCGATTGAAAACGAATTATTCGCGTACGCACAACCCGCACTGTCGTTCCACTAATTGTCTATTGTCTATTTTTTGTATTTTTTTATCGGCAAACGCGGCCGGACGTGATGCCGTCTGGTATAATATTGCGCCGGCACATACGCATACGAAGAAAATCACTATTATAATTATTATCGCGCACGGGCGTGTGCGGCGCGGTTACGGGAGGCGCGCGCTCGCGGCAACGATTTTCCAGCCTGTAGCGGAAACGGATCGATCGAAACAATCGACGTGCAATCCGCGAATCGGTTCGTGTACAAGTATACCGCGACCGCGGGTATGAAAATACGGTAGAAAAAAAATATAAAATACAGGAGGCGGCTCACGGGCGTGTTGTCCGTCGGCGCGGCAGAATAAACAAATCCTCGACAATGTAAAACCGCCAAAAAAAAAAAAATTAGAACCGAGAAGACGGCGTCCAAAACGCTGGAGAACCGCGACAAAACGGAAAACGTCAAAAGTCGGCGCGCGTCGGCGTACGGTACCGTATTATTATTGTTGTTACGCGCTTATTTCATTTTTATTTTTTTTTTATTTTTTTTTTTTTTTCGTCGTCCGAGACGAGAGACCGTCGGATGCCAGAACACATGTCGGCGGCGGGATCGCGCGACCCGCGGGCAGCCATTGGTCCGCGTATTAATAGACGCGCAGCGGCGCGCGCGCGTTTGCCGTTCACGTTGTAGGGGATCGCCTCGGCCGCGCGACGCGTACCGCGTATTCACCGCGACCGTTTTTTATAATATTATTATTATTATTATTATTTTGTACGCGCGGGCTCGATATTATTTTATACGCTATCCGGACCGCGAGAATACGACGCATACTATACGTATTATTATTATTATGATGATTACACGCGGTGCCTATAGCGAGTAGTAGCGATATTAATAATATTATTACGAACATGTCACGGTTCCCCGTCATCCGGCGGCCGGCCCCTATTGTAGAACGACGGCGGCTGCTGCTGCTGCTGCTGCTGTAACCGAGTGGCGGACCGGCGTGTCGTTTACGCGGTGACGCAACTGTAGAACTTCCTAATTCCCGTGGCAAAATAATATTGTATACAAAGGTCATTCGAATAAGGCCTTCGCCTGTCCGACAATCACTCGGCCGGTCCTGGGGCCCCTAAATGTCACGGGCCCGTAGCTCATTGCCCGCCAAACCGCCCTGTCGCTACGCCACTGCGTTTACGACGCCTGTAAACCTTTACCTATAGACAAGCCCGGATTGAGACGTTCGGGTGCTTTTCAATACGAGCCCCTCAAAAGGAACAATACAAAAACGATCGAGAGAATTGGCATAATGGGAAATCAACGCACCGCCTATAGACGAAATACGCATGCAGAAAAAATCGAAACAAGGTTATGTAATTATAGACAGAAAAAATTGATGAAATCAAACAAAATTGTTAAAAATTATTACTCAATATGATAATATCTTGAGCTTTGAGTAAAGAAAGACGATAAAGAGATTTAGAAATAATATATCTCAATTCAAAAAACATGAGTATATTTTTTTTAAATAAATAAATATATCCTAATAAAACCTTACTACGAGTAGTATAGTTTCCACTATTATACATCACCGGATATCAAAATACAAAGTTAATGATTAAATACATATGGACAAAGAAAACAAATTGGAAAAAACTTGGTAACCCTTTTAGTCTTGTAGGTGAGTCCAAGTAACTTTTTTTTTTCATTTAGAAACTTTTATCGTTGATGTAGTTTTATGTTTATAATATTATTTAGAAATTACCACGCCAAAACTAATATCTAATCTAAAATATGACGACGGACAATGAAATGTCAATAAACGTTAATAGTTCGAATGCAAAATATTATACTTACTGTTATTTGCACGATCATAGAATTCGTTGTAAAGAAAAATTGTAAGGGCAAAATCAAAGCCACTATCTAAGGACACTACATATTCTGTTTTCATAAAACACATAAATGATGATGTACGCGGTGACCTAGTGTGAAAAATTTTAAATATATTTGTACAGGTGTAATTACCTATTATCTTCTGCAATTATTATAGTTGAAAGTAACATTGATCACAACCATGTTATAATTGACAAAACACTCATAAAAAGAAAAATGTTTAGTAATTCTCTTTAAAGAAAATTTTAGAAGACATGTATTTTGTATAATGCTACAAGACTGATGTGAAGGGGTAATTATTATATGCACGCAATTCGTACGCCCTTCTCATTAACACGGGCCCCAACTCGTACTTGATTTAAGGATTAGGCCACAATTCACCAACCATGAGAACGATCTATTTATATAATGGTGGCCGCAAAAGCCCGGGAGACGGGAAATTGGTAATCTTTTTAAAAGTTATATATGTTTTGGAAACGTTTTATTTTGTTTAAGGTAGATTTTCGGCTGGTTTTTGAAAAAACCTAACCTAACTTTTTTTAGATCCTGATCGTAGTTTTAGCACAAAATTTATTTTTTTTCTCCCCAAAATACACTTTTCCGGTTGGTAAACATTTTTCGACCATTCACGCTACATCAATAGGCATACGGATTTTCAGCAAGGTGGTACTTTATTCGAAACAACTTTATAGATTTCCCACTATTTTAAAAAAAAAATATATATATATATATAAAAAATAATTGACTATAAATATCGATACGTTGGTCACATTATTTGTTGATTTCTGGGTTACCGCATTGCAGGCTACAAAGGGAAAAATATACGACTAGCCAGTTTATTGAGCTCTACTCAGAATAGTTTTCGATGGCCACGATTTATCGTCATTGCTTTCGGTATATAAACTAAATTACCCTGTGCCCTATTCACATGTACACCTTCCCGCAATAATGACACACCTACAAAAATGGCCCACCCACGATGCGTTAATATACGTATGCCTTGCCAAAAAATAACCAATTTTCTAGTTAAAAATCGCAGATATTTGTATCCGTTGAATCACGGTTAGCGTATATATTTTTATAATCTATCGATGGAAAAACAAACATGGAAGAAAACAATAAATTAATCGCGATGTTTGCATTACACAAACCGTGCGCTCGTGCGTGTACAATATGTATAATAATGATAATATCAAATGTCCTCGCTTAAAAAAAACGCACACAAAACTAATTAAACAATTTAATCGGCAGAATACAGTGTAGGTATTTAATATGAATCGTTAATCAGAGATTCGGCTGAACGGAAGTCGTCCAAAACGTATTGTTCCGTTTAATTTGACAAAGGCGTCTGGGTGGGCATACATATAATAACCTAACCGCTGGGTGGGCCGTGGGCACATAATAACCTAACCACGCGGTAGATATTGATTTCTATAATGATAATGTAATATAGGTAGGTAGGTATAGGTAATATAAGTATACCTACGTTGTTCGTTCAAATCGATTTTTTTCTTCTTCTGCTTTTCACTATTAATAGTTAAACATAAAAAAAAATCGTTTGAAATCATCTAAGTACAAATATTGAAACATTACTCGGTCTTTTTAGAGGAATGTATGGTATTAGTAAACATCACTATTTTGCCGCTGTTTCGCCGTCAGCCTTTCGTCACAAACCTTTTTTTTGTTTGAAACCTATTTCTTGTCAATATTTACTTATTTTTTTTTTCATTCCTTCCTTAATTTTCTAATTTAACATTTTACACGAAAATATATAATACAAGGCCGGGGGGGGGGCGGTTAACGGAAAGTTTTTCTGAAAATAGAAAAAAAGAAAACTACTAATAAATGTAGCATCTTTTTTAAACCGCAAATTTTGTTCAGTTGGAGCAGGCTATTGGGGAGGCTATTTTTTTAATTTTTCTGCATTTTTCTAAACAATTGTGAAAACCTTAGGCTTTTAAAATTTAGAGTAGCGGGGTGCCAGGGAAATGCTCCTAAAACCAATATATCCTTCGTTCCGCTCCGAATCCAAAATAAATTGGTAATTAAATAAAATTTAAAAATTATTTTTTTTTTCCATAAACGCATTTGAAAATAGATAAAATAAAATAAATACATTATATAAATATTGCCCCTCTCCCTGTAATATATTAATAGTCACCTAGAGGGCCGTGGCCTACAGTTTAAGAAGTACTGGTGTACAGTATAGTATAGTGTAGTGTTATAGTATAATTAATTACTTACAGAACAGTATAGTTGCACTAGATTATCCTGTAGATTATCTTATCTTTCCTACTATCTCTCTACAATAATCGTGGCATGCTTGTAAGCAGTATTGCCTTTTAACAGCGAGCTTGCGCAAGGGAAGTGAAGGTTATGATTCATAACAGTGACGAGTATTTATTTAGTAATTTAATCTTACGATATATATATTTCAGCCAAATAATAAGGAATAGCTTGGAATATTGATTAAAATTGATTTTTGGATCCGGATTTCAAATTCCCACTTTCAAGTTTGGTAAAAAAATAATTATCTACAATTTATTTATGATTAAGATTTTCGCTACGTCCCACTGCATTAAAAACTCTTGAACACGTCATTGTCTTTTAATTATTGTGTTCGTAAAATCGTAAACTGCAACAATCATAAATATATTTTATTTTGTTGTACGAGTTACACCTGTAGTGCGCTAATAAGCTACAGTATTAAGAGAAAATGTGTAAATACAATTTAATTAACGGTATAGGTGCCCAGGCGGTTAAAATTTTAAATATATGTTATGTTATACAGTTATGATTGTACTGATAAGCTTTAAACTACTGTATGAAATACACAATAGAATTTTTTCACGTTATGGACTCGAGAACTCAAGTCCCGAGTCCTAGACTTATCCGCGTATGTGTGTGTGTGAAATAATGTTTGAAAAAAACAAAAATCTAAAACCATTATAAATTATGATATGAACAAAGTGAACCTGTATTGAATGTAAATATACCAATTTATAAAGCCTATAATAAATCGGGCTAAATTTGAAATGTATCCCAGAATTAAATATTTTAAAGCTATTTTATATTTGCCTATAATGTTATTATTTACTACTAAATTAGATTTTTAAGATCAAAGTTTTAGCGAATGATATACTTAACATTATTTAGATACATGTATTATTATATATTTTTACAACATTGTCTATCGTAATTCATAACAGGTATAATATAGATAACGGTTTTCTATAAATTACGATTTCTGTACTTCATTTAAAACTGTAGAGTGTAGACAATAAACCGTAATATTAACTGTTCGTATGTAATTAAAATTAAAAATTATTTTAATAATTAAATAAATCTTTGGGGTTTTTATACCGTAAACGAATCACGAATGCGCAATAAAAAAAAAAATAAACATGTAAGTATACAGATAATATAATTATGTCCATTTCGTTAAGTTTATTATGATAATTATTTATTTTGTAATTCAGAGTGTTGGATAAACACCCATTATTGTGCAATATCCGGTATATAATATTGGTGTAAATTGAAAAAAAAAAGATATACGATAAGGTCTGCAGTAATGGGATGTTTCATATTATACACCCCTTGGGTGTAATTAATTATCATTTATATAGTTGTGCAGCGAAAAAACCGGATATATAATTAATCAACAAGTGAATATTATATCCAGTAGCATATTTATGACTTTTTTTTTTTAAGGGTAGATGAGAGAGAGGTGCTTTAACACAATTTAGACGGCTAAGTGATTTTTATAGATGAATCACACCCTGCAGTGGTTGATTTGAGAAAATGCGATATGGCAATCAATCCTCCTTGATTTTCTTTTTTCACCAATTTTATTATACCAAAACAAAGAAATATTAGTGATTATAGGTATCGAATTGTTAACTTCAAAAACATAGGGGCACATAGGGGGATGCTAGGGGGTACTTACCACCCCCAGTTCCCCTGGGTAATTTATTTTACTATTTCACCAATTATTTATAAATTATTTTTATAACAAATAGTTTACGAATTCACGAAATTATAATACAAACAATTTGTAGTATCAAATAGAAAATTAAATCTTTTTAACGTTAATTAGTAATTATAGATTGTAAATTAGATGTTTTAATATTTTGAATACATAATAAATTATGTAAACAATCCATTGTTGTATAGACAATACAGTATAGTTAATACTGCTCAATATAAATAAAGAAAATAGGGATTATATTAAAAATTATAACATTTCAACTATTATTGATTACTAGTATTACTAGTTATTAATTTGTCTACGTACAAGTATAACTAATTAAAGTTTTGATTTATTATATTTGTATATAAATTTTCAATTATTGTAATGTAATTTATTGTGGTATTAGAGGGGTGTGAGGAGCTAAGCCCCCCCCCATGGATATGTTTGCCATAAATTATTCAAGCACTCTCCAAAAATTCACATCCAATATGCGCCAATATAATCAATAACAGCTATTGGACGGATTTTCCAACAAAACCAGCTGCACCAATCTACATCGAAATTATAAATCGTGTACTTAATAATCTATTAAAAATATCTTCATACACCATCATGTGGGGTCGCTGTAAATTGCAGCTCGGGTATTTTTCATACAAACTTAAATTTTGGTCCAAATATATTATATGTGTATTCTTAAATATTTTTTATTCATACGAAAATTACTTCTAAGACTTCTTTTGTAAAATCAATATTTTCTTCCTCTTTTTTCAGACTTAAGACTGATAATATAATTGCATTAATATTGGTAATGTCCAAAATGTTGGTTTTAGTGTTTTTTTGTTTATAATTAAAAAATGTGTTGTTAACAATTATAGTAATAAATTATATATATCAGCTAAAAATTTGTATGATCAAAAATGTACAAATAGAAATATGTGTTTATATAAATAATTTATCATTAAACATAGTGTAATTAAGAAACCGGTAACAATTTGTAAGATAAGGTATTTTTTTTTCAATTTAATACAAATGAACGGTATGAAAAGCAAAGGAAGAAAACGTTGAAAGTAGTTAATGGATTCAAATTTCGTTTTCACAAATTGCTAAATATTTATATTGTCAGTCCTAGGTCCTAAGTTCGGGCCGCAATTTAAATAATGTACGACTATAGCCTTTTTTGGAGGACTCAATTTACTGACTTTGATTATATGCGTGCATTCCAAAACCATGATTTCATATTGATTACAAAATCATTAAGTAAAAATGTTTTAACTCTCTTTTTGTTATTTTGTTGTTTGTGAACAATTTCAAAAATCGTTAATTGATAATTTTGAAAATAGGCGTTTCAAATTTATTATATATGTTTAACATAAAGGTTACAAGATACTGAACACGATTCATAAAAAGAAGGTCACAACGCTATAGAAGTTTGTACCTAGTTCTTTATTGAAATTACGAATATATTATTT
The DNA here is from genome assembly GCA_902439185.1 of Cinara cedri. Lineage (NCBI taxonomy): Eukaryota > Metazoa > Arthropoda > Insecta > Hemiptera > Aphididae > Cinara > Cinara cedri. The sequence goes on from CABPRJ010002369.1 coordinate 1,178,754, forward strand.
TACAATGGTTTTAAAATTATAATTAACTTTTGATATGTATTATTAAAAATTAAATTAATGTTATTGTGTTAAATGTATTCAACAAAGTACAAATACATACTATACACATACATATTGGTATTGGTACACCTATTTCAGTGGAGATTTTGTACAAGGAAGTTTAATATTATGTTATAAGTTATACATTGATATTTTTTTACTTTAAAAAATTAATGGCTACATTCTAGAAATTGGACAATAATCTCTCAACTTTGATAAAATTAATTCCTAAATAAGAACTGTTGTTAGCGTTATTTTTCTAATAATTGAACAAAATATATTTATCGTCATTTAATTATTAATTTATATCTAAAATATATATAGTATAATAAAATTGCTGATACATTAATATTATAGTAATGTACATAACCTAATTAATAACACCATAAATTATAATAAAGTTAATAAATTATTATTTATTTAAGTTGCATTTATTTTAAATGTTTGAACTTTACCTTAATTAAGTACCTATTTCATTTTTGAACCGTATGAGTTCAAATATTTATTTATATTTTAGATTTAAGATTTACAAGATGAGATTGAAAAATGTTCGGTTGGTAAAAATGGTCAGAATTTTTCACGTACCTTAAAGGATACGAAATTTCGGCCCAGTAATATAGGTACTTTATTTTAACCTTTATATTTATGTATTTTATTCTTTGATATTCATTTATTCTTGCTTACACATCGTTATAGATAATAGTTGATTCGGGATGTATTGTTTTGAAATAGGTATCTTATATACGTTGGTATTATAAAATTCGAGTTTTTGTATATTATTTTTTCAAAAACCGAAAGAGAAATAATAATAATAATACAATCGTGTCTTAAACGTGCACCATATGTTGATGTAACACGAAATTTAAAAATAATTGAATGGCACGGTGCCAATTACGGGATTATTTTTATCCGTATATCCGTATTATTTTTCATTTGGCGCGAAATATGAGCGGGAAAATCATAATAATATTATGTTGTGTTATGAATATATTACAATCGTAATTCGCTACGCATATACCTACCCATTATTTTCCCCCGTTTTGACTATTGTGCCGTTGTTTTTATATTTTGCTCATTTTTTATCAATGTAGATTATTTATGACAAAAAATATTTCGAATTCATACATGTTAAAAGATATAATAATAATAATAAAACTATAAAATAAATCTAACGCCCACAACTCGCACAACCCACAAAATCTTTATTTACATATATCAAGAAAAAACAAATTAAATGTATATTTTACACATATTTTATTTGATTATATAAATGATAAAATATTTTTGTTTAATATTGTCTTGCCAACAATGCCAACAATCGGCATTGAGTGATTAAAGTATATATATGCTAAAATATAACTATTAATTATAAATTAATTATAATATAACCGCATGATCATAATTTTTTGGTGATCTTTGTGAAGATATAAAATATAAATTACCTAGATATCTACATTAATATCACTATAATGCCAGTGATTTAAATTTTTTAAAACTCATAAACTAAAATATATAATTATAAATTTAATTAATACCGGCACCAAATCATGTTACCAATCCACTCATTCACGTCCAGTGGCATGGTGTGATGTGTACGTCAGTGGTGTAAACAATGACCAAAAATTATATATACCTACCTATGTCTCCATCTATTTTTACTATGTCTAGAGAGCCGCTCAGAATTTATTTAATATAAATATTATCAAAAGTGATTTAAATAATAATCAACCGTCACTCCTAAATAAATACTATCGAATAATAATAATACTTTGAACTGTTTGAAGTCAATGAGTGAAGATGACTGATAAAAGTTCCAATATAATGACAGTGTCGTACATCATCTTCTTATACTATTCCAAAATTCCAAAATTTAATATAAAATTGTATACTGTTAGAACTTGATCATGGCTTAAATTGTGCATTTTTGCAATATATCTATAACATTTTATAACTTATATATGTAAGCAACGGTTTCACTGCTAATACGCACACCACGCCACTGCTCACGTCCCACCAAATTTTATATTGCTGTTTATTACTGAAGCAACAGTCGAAGTCTTGAATCATAGAATAACCGCTATTTAATGCAATAATCATCTACGATAATCGGTTTATGATATTAGTCCGAACTTTATTCCCAGTTTAGACTAAATTGTATGATACGATGACCAATAAACGGCGCATAGTTAACCCTTACATTTTTCGATGTGGAAATAAAATTGTTGGCACCGATTAAAACGTGGCGTTTCTAGTCTGTTACAAAAAAAAAAAAAAAAAAAATATATAATCTTGGCATATAACCATAAACCCCGTTGTTTCTAAGCCAATCGGTTGAGTCAGAAATTGTCTAAGTATATTGAGATTTTATATGCATACGTATACGAATAAAAATAATAGCATTAAATAGCAGACACGTTTTACTTTCAAAATCATTTATTCGTTTAATTTATTTCCTGCAGCAACCATCTGGTTAACCAATCCACAAGTCGAGAAAGTCGTTTGACACATTAATATATCTCCTTATACGTTCGATTATTATTATTGTATCACTATATAAAGTAAAGCGTGTGTATATAAAGACCGTCGACAATCATCGAGAGCCATTAATATTTAGACATTTAGTACATTTATAAGTGAAATAACTAATGTTTATATAATTTTTATATGGTTATACAGTGCCAGGGGATATATTGAGAGCACATGCAATTAAACATAAAAGTATAGGGTGATTTTTACTTATGTATAGATAAGTAGTTTTTTTATTCAGTATTTTTATCAGCTGGTAGTGATCTTTAAATATTAATGAATTGTTCTTATATTTTTGCTGAGCCTCTTAAAAATGATGTAGAGCAAGTTGACAAAGTTCAAACAATATGTTTAAAGTTATATTATAATTTATAAACATCACCCATACATTTAAGACACATAAAAAACTGAATTTTAAGAATAACCACAGTATCCGCTCATTCCACTCACACCTTTTAAAGCTTTTCTGTGACACCACCACACCAGTTATGAGGTGTAATTATCAACTACACCAATCATCTTTAAAAACACCGTCTGCACGCCACTGTATAATATTATACGTATGACTAAAACAAAATGATCAATATTTGTAAAGTTTTGTAAATTTGTAACTTGCCTACCTACGCGATAACGATGCTTGAATTTCAGATATGACGAATAAAATTAAAACGTTATCTTTATGATTATGACTTATTTATTAGGTATTTAAATGTCAAATGGTGATCCGTAGGTAGTTGTTATTATATTGTATTTGTTTTTGTAGGTGTTTACCGTGTCACTGAAAAAAGACGATTTGATTGCCTACACCTATTTTACTATTTTTTTATAGACTATTCATGCATACACATTATTATACATTTCAAAAGTGTTCAAACAAATTGAAACGTGTTGTTTTATATTTGTTTTTATCATTCTAAAATTTCTCTCTACGTATTCATTCATATGAACCTATATTACCTATATATAGGTACTTACGTATAGACGATTTCTAATTATAAAATCTATGTGCTGTGTATGATTTAAATTAAGAAAACACACTCTAGATTTGCTTTTTCGATTATATTTTCTTTTGTTTATAAACTCTTTGATAAAAAAGTTATACCTATACGCGTTATTAGTGTTCATACAGTGGCGCATTTTAGTATTCATCTGAGGGTAATATAATTCACACACATGCGGTGTACAATACACATATATTACCTATACCTAGGTTAGTTTCAGTGGCGAAACCTGAGGGGGGTTCTCCTCCTATATGTTTGTGAGTTTTTACGAATTCTACGTAGTATGTAGTTGTATGATTTTTATACCAATATGAAACAGAATGTTGTAACTTCGTGTATATATAAGTGATAATAGCTACGGCGTGGTTTCGGTTATAACTATAAGTCAGGTAGCTAAGTATAATAATAAAGTATAATAATAAATAATAATAATATTATTATGTCATTAACTCAATTGTCTATGGTAATAATTTATTATAAACATGTTTAGCGTTTGGTTTTATGTTATCGGCGTGGTCAATAGAGATATCAGAATAACCATTAATTATAAGTTATCAGTTGCATGCTCCTATTTAGTTATTACTTTTGAATTTTCGCAACTTATTAAATTGTAGATTCTTTATGACTATCATTACAAATTAAAAATTGTATTTAAAATGAGCGATAAAAGAAAAAATCAAAGTATTTTATCGTTTTTCAAAAACCAAACAAATTATTATACTAAGCTTATGACTTATAGGGGCTCGGAAGTTGTTGTATTTGCACCTTTTTTTCTATTGTTTGAATTTATTGCTAAGTAAGATATAAATTTGTTCCTTGCAAATACGAACTAGAATTTTTAGTGTAACTTTTTCAATTTGATTGCAATTTTGTTGATTTTCCTCATTTATAATACAATTTTTGATACTTTTAAATATTATTCACTTCATTTAATTTTTTTTTACATTAGAAATAAAATATCGACAGGAGCCTTGTCAGATATTAATATGTTAGAATAATATAATAATTGATGGTTGTTTCTGAATTTGTCGGTTGTGATGGTTGCAGAGGTGGACATATTTTTTAATAAGACGATTCATGAATTATTATTTCTTTTTAATATTATTTTAGATTCTGAGTGGAGCAAAAAATATATTGGTTTTACAATTGATGTTTATTTTTTTTTATGTGAATACTTTTTCTACTAGAAAATATAATCTGATTATCAAGTATAGCATCTTTTCTGAAAGGAAATGTTCTCTAAAAACATGATACTTTAAAAAAATAATTTTTTGAAATTCTCATTAATATTCGAAATAATGAGGAAAACCTGGTTCTTTAAGTTAAACAAGATTGGAAGATTAAAAATAAGGTTATCATTGGCAACCATTTTTATTTATTTTTTGTTATTATTAACTTTTTATTATTTTAATCTTTTTTAAATAATCATTGGTGTCATGAAAACGAACATCGTTGTAATTATTTTACTATAATATGACATATATATTGTTGAAAAAACAATAAAATCAACTGAACTCAGCTCAGAATCGTTTTTTCGTTAGTAATAGTGTATCCTACCTTCCCAACTTCCTACTTATAACAGTGGCTGCGCACACAAGCGATGTATTGTAAAGTAATTACAACGATGCGTTTCCATGATAACAATGATTGTTTAAAAAAGTTTAAAATAATAAAAACTTAATATTAACAAAAAATAAATAAAAACGGTTGCCAATGACAACCTAATTTTTAATCTTTCAATCTTTTTTAACCTAAAAAACCGGATTTTCCTCATTATTTTGTATATTAATGAGAATTTCAATAAACGAACTCTTTAAAGTACCACCAAAAAAACATTTTCTGAAAGAAAATGTGCTATACTTGGACATCCGAGAAATCATTCTGGTAGAAAAAGTGTTAACATAAAAAAAAAAAATTAAAAAATAAACATCTTTGTATAACCAATACATTATTCTATACTTAGAAACTAAACAAATAAAAATGCAAAATTTAATGCACTTTTTATTTTTAATAATTTATCAATAATTATTTTCTACAACAAATATATTTATATTGTAATTATAAATATAAACTATATGATGAGACAATACATTTTCACATCCATTACAAATTTAAAACGAATTTATTGAAAAAAAACGGCCAATGAGAGAGTTTAAACCCCATGAACCTCTGTGAGCACGCATATGCTAAATGAACTTCATTTTTTACATTAAACGTATCAACAATAACAATATTTTGTTTTAAAAAAAGAAGAATGGTTTACCCACTCGACTCGGACACGTCGAGACTTTGTTAGGCGTGTTTTAGAAATTTACAACCGAGTTTTACTAATTTTTTTATTCGAATGGACACATTATTAATTTAATTCAATATAATTTGTGTGTTTCTTTGACCATCTCACAAAACTTCACCTGTAAAATACAAGGCTCTAAGTAATATTTTGTATAGTATACTTTTAATGATTTAGGTATTTAATATTTTATCTGATCATTGTTGTTATTATTATGTATTTTTTATTATATAAATTAAGTTAGAGTATCCCTCTGTTTTTTTTTTTTAATGCTTTAAAAATGGTAACATTAATAAAAGTACCTACGAAAATTGTTTAATAAGTATTAATTTTAAATTAATGATTGATTCCCTGAATAATTTTAAATTCTGAGTGGAATAAAGAAATTTATTTTTTTTCTACTAGCAATTGTGCTCTAACTTATGATATGGCAATTTTTATAAAAGTAAATTTCACTATCTACTATCTAACAAATCAGTTTTATTGCCGTTGTACCTATCACACAATTATTAATGTCGATCAATATAAGTATTAATTATTATATTATTATTTAGCTAGTTATATAAATAACTATAAAGTCTACTGGCCGCTGTGGTTATTAGATAAAAATTATGATTTTAGTTGGTTGTTTTTTTTATATTTTATATTTATATATATATTTCAGGTTAAAAGATATTGAAATAACATTGAGTATGTTGATACTACTTTGTATATATTTTTTTTTATTATTATTATTGAAGGTATATAAAATGGTATATTTTTTTTTAATACATTTTAATTTGAAATTATTAAATTTCCTTGATTATTAATTGTTTTTTCGAAATATAACTAATATTGATTGATATAATTATAGTGATGTAAATTTCCATGCCAATTAATTTTATTAAAACAAGGTGAATCTGATGGTCGGCGAATTAGGAGTTAGAAACTGGGAGTCAGCCAATGGAAGTCAAAAAATTGGTAAATCACCCCTAAGTTTTACCCAGATAATTTGGTTTAGGTATTACTGTGTGCAATGATAACATATTACCAACGATTCAGAGCAAAGTTCGGTTGAAAATTTGCTGATAAATTTAAATTTGTATTAATTCGTAACTAATACCTAAATAAATTAAATTTGTTTTAAACGAATTTTATCATAAATTTGAACCTGAAACGCTTATAAAAAAATAACCACTTCATAGGCTTACTTTTTTTTTTATCACGAAGTACAACTTATAATGAATCTAGTATATTCGATAATTTTTGAGAACACAAAAATTATATTCACTTATAACCTTAAATTTTAGCTATAAACAACTTAAACAACGCCAGAATATTTTTGAAATTGTACCAATATAGTAATTATATAATAGTAATAATATAAACATATTAGTACTAATATAATACCTATATAGGTAGTACTAATTTAAGTCTCCAAAGAAAATTTCGGGTCAACTGGAATACGCAATATTGAATTAGGTACATAACAAATAAAATAAAATCGATTTTAACAGAAACCGTTATCCCGTTTTTTCCGGATTCCCTTATTATTAAGAAAAGTAAAAAATACTTGTAATAGTTTTATTGATTTATTTGTGTTATTATTTATTTTATTGTTATTTTAAAGCTCTCGGTGACGGGAGAGTGATAGAAGTAACCACCCCCCTCAAATATGCCACTTTACTTATATACAATTATGTGAGTAAATATCAAAATTAAATAGAAATCAAAATTGTAAACATTGTAAAAAGTGTACCTTATAGATATTTAGCAATAATCGTTACAACTGTAAACAAGTAGGTATTATAATATTTATTAATTATCTTTGACTTTACAATTAAGTTAGCTCAGGCTTTATATTCTTAAGTTAACATATAATTTACATTAACATCTAAGTCCTAAATCTTTGAACATTACAAAATTATACTTAACAACAATGATGATTAGTTTCCTATAAATTCTTAAAAAGTATTGTATAATCAGATAGTACTTATGAATAATGGATCATAGATATATAATTATATTATATGTCTACGGTAATGGTTCATGAACAACGCAATATATTAGCAATTAGTTTTTCCTAATTTGAATCATATTATACTCTTCATTTTATAAGTTATAATATATAGGATATAAAAATAGAAAAGACAATTTGCTGATAGTAAACATTGTAATAAATAACAGATTTTACACGGACACTTATGTATAAAAATAGGTTTTAAATAAATTATACTATGTTTCTAACGGAATTATAAAACGTGCAATTAAAATAAAATATAGATGTACTTCCTTCAAAAAATTAATAGAACTTGCACAAATTTTAATACGTTTTGGATGTTATTATTATTATATAATCATACTACTCGCCTCCCGTGGTCAGATTATTATAAAATATCGAGGTTTTTTCCAATAAATATATTTTACCGAAATTCATGAATGTTTCTAGAAAATTAACCTTATCTATTAAGAATCTTTATAATTTCCTAATTATTGTCAAGATTGTCGGTAACAAATTATCTGTATATTATTACGTACAAATTAATAGTTAAACAAAATGGATCAATAGTTTTCAAAATAAACATTACGTAAGTACTTAATAAGTTATTATTATTGAATGTAATATACAAAAAACTAATAATTTTTTTAAAAGATTAACAATGCAATGTATGCTGTTATTGCTAAAAATACCAATACATAAAATATATACTTAATAATAAATAATACAAAACATTATACAATATCAATATCACAATAAAATCGTAATCATAATTAAACAATAATAAATAATAAATTATATTAAACAATAATAATTTACAAATAATGTAATCGAGAAATTAATTTAACGGCGACTATAATAATAGTGTACAGAATAAATTTAGGGGAGTCGTTAAAAAAATTGAGAATTACAGTGGTTATTAGAGACGTTTTCATAATACACGTTTTGATAAAGTATCATTGTTGTCAGAACTCTACTCCATAGAACCGGTTTCGCGTCTCCGTTATGTTGGGTGTATGTCAATCCGTTTTATGGAAATTGTACCCCTAAATATTTAAAACGGAAACGCGAAACCGGGACTAAGGAATTGAGCAAAAGCATTCGTATGAATCGCGACGAGACGTTTTTTCTTTGGCCGTTGTCTTCGGATAGATCCGCATCGATATTGAAAGTGTGAAAAACATACTGACGACAATCCTTGCGTTCGACATCGTTGCCGAAAACGGATTTAAACTTGCGGCTAGCCTAGTACGAGAAACCGTTGCAAACATAAAACGATTTGGTTACCAACATTATTTTGATTAATATTTTAATTGAAAATCGGATTATTAACCTATACACAAATGTTAATCATTCTTGGACGTTTTTATTATTATTTTTTTTAAATTTAATTTAAAACAATAACCTAAGCGTATGAAATATTTGTTGACAATGTATCCTCGCCGTTAGTGATGTCATTTTAACAAGTAGGATGAAAAAGATGAATTCCCCCTACGGATCGTGGCTGAACAAATGGTAATTATTGTAGTCATTGCGAATTAAGAAGTATGACCTAACCTAACCGCTCCATATTTTTCTATATGTACTATGGCCATAAACTTTAAAACACAATTATTATAAATTGTATTATCGTATGCGATATAGCCTGTAGGTGATAGTGTTCGTTCATATTATTAGATTGGGTACCTACATTATGTATCGTTTTTACTATTTTCCTCTATTGTCATGTCATCGAACCATTCAAATTTCATCGGGTGAGGTTATCGACGAGCAAAGTTTAATGAAAAGAAAATTAGATTTAGTGTTATATTGCGGATATAATTAAGTTACAGTATAGTTACAATATGTTATTAACTTCCAGTCGCTTTCATAATTAAATTGCTCAGCCCCGGAAATATGTGAATAGGGGAAGAGTAAAGTGCGATGGTTATTTCGAATCATTTAATATTTTGTTTAGGGTATGAGATAATAAGCTTATTCCACGTTACATGGTTATATTTAAAAGTATCTTAGAATTATTATATATATATACATATTATAATATTAAAAAAATATATAGAATATCTTAGATAGATACCTATTTATTATTATAAATCTCAAAATAATTTGTTCGTATTGAACCTCGCGGCTCTTTTATTGGAAAATTACCTTGATTCCTCCCCTCTCCTATATGAAAACGTTAAAAATACACCACTGTACGCCAGATGAAATAAATATGTATATATATTTACTCTTATTAATTTAGACTAATTTAGACACCTTCTAAATTTAATAGGTATACGTATAAACTTTAACAGAATATGATCAATAATCGTAACAGAAATAAAATTTATTTGATCATTCGAATCCATATAATTGTTAAAAAAATGATTGAATTTCTTGCGTGTAAACGCATAATAAAATATACGTATCATTATAATTAATAATTTCCGTTCAGACACAATCTATTTCTTGATATTTACTTCATTTTATTTTCTGGTTAGTTTTAAAAATTACTTTGCCAGATTTGGATAATATTGTAAATTGTATTATAGTAGTATTAGTATACCTATCATTTTATAATTAATAGTTAAACAGAGCAATGGACAAAAGAAAAAAGTGCCTTAAAACTGCAGATCGAAAGCAAATAGGTAACGAAATAAAAATGTTTTAATTGAGATTGAACACCAGATACCAACTGATATCTCCACTTCATGAAATTGTTCAGGAACGATAAAAAAACAGGTTTTATTTTTTTTTCTGTGTATTGCATCAATATTTGTTCCGAAACATATCAGATAGTATTAGATTTCTCTGATTCTAAAACTATAATACTATAATTATACCTATCGAAATCATCTGATTGTTGTACCCAAATATAGATAATTGTTCTCTTTAAATAAAATGTCTTATAAAATTGCATTTAGTAAAAAAAGTGGAGTTATCTAAGTTATTGCACTAAGATTTTGAATTAGTTCGCAATTTAAATTATTAATACCTATATGTATACATAAAATCGAATTGTATTATCCTTTATTCTACACGAACCGTATGTCGGTAACAGGACGTAGATACGTTATACTTATTTAAATGATTTTTTTTTTTTTAATATTATACTTAAATAAAATACGAACGTTTCATACTCTATAAATTAACCGCAAAATATTATTTTGCATTACGTATCAGTACGAGTAGTATTATTTTGGTCACGCCTCTGCCACGCCGTGCCGTTACGAGTTAAATAAACGAGCATAATATTAGGAACTCGTGTAAAAATATTATTCGTACGGATTGCTATATATGTTATAATCGAATAGGTGTAGTTTTGGAAAGTAAAAAGAAAAAATCGAAATGGTTTTTTACGGATTAAACACGCGTTACTCAAGTTTCAAGATTCGTATCTAAAAATAATATTGTTACGTAAATATGTAAACATATTATCAGTAGCAAAAATTACTAATTGACCTCGGATAAAAAAAAAAATTACACTTCTTTAATTATTAATAATAATTTATTCTAATTAGGTATTAGCTAATACAAGGCTGTATCTGGGGAAAGGGAAGGCCCGGAACCTGCCGAAATTTTCACTCCAAAATGGAACAATAATGAAACGTACACATGAGTCCTGTATATTATAGGTGTTATTGTGTAAATTTCGAAGTAAACGGTTATGAGTGTTAATTTTTTTTTTTTTTTTTTTTTTTAATCACCCTCCCACCGCAATTTACGGCCCCGTGTAATAACCACACTGATATAAAATTACGTAATATTATTTAGTGAACAAAAATACGGTGTATAAAATATTAGTCATCAATGACGACAAAAGCAAAACCAAAAGGAGCGCGTCCATTGTCCCCATAGTCGATACATATATTGTAGTACCAGCAAGAGTATTGATTTTACGTTTCGCGTTTTCCATTTGGGGTGAATAAAACTATATATTATTTAAAAGAAACTGGTATTGCTGCGCGAAAGAACACCTGCCCGTCGTAACTACAACAATGTAACAACACACTTGCGTTTCTTGAAAAATCGTAAAATCAAATATTTTAACTGTACAGTATATTAACATTAATGCAGTATTCCAATAGGAAATATAATATATCAATACAATGTACCAGACGTGACGTCATAGTTATAATTGTATTAATTGATTTTAACACGTAGCGTTTTTTCTGAAATAAAATTGTATCTACACAGTTGACGGTTTTTTGGACATTTTTTTTGATTTTCCTAATAATTGAGAAAGAAACGTAGATAAAACGGTAAAATGTACGGCAATAACGGTTTCATTAATTCCGATTCAGGTTTGTGTCTTTTTGTTGTTGTTGTAATTGGGATGAAGAAAATCGTAGATTAAACTTGAAATTTTCAGAGACCATTCATGTTAATTAAGCTCTTCTAGACGTGGTAAAATGATCGGAACATTCTATCGTTGTGTAAGCTGTTTATATGCATTTAACAATTTGTATTAGTATAAATCGATAATGGAGGGGGAGGGGCGTAGGAAAGATCCGGTAGAATGATAAAATATTAATAATTAATAGGTACGTCATATTTACTAGCGGGACCGTGCGAACACTTAACATTTTAAAAACACGCTAAACATCGAACCCTCCTCACAAGAATACTAGCTGGGTTTCGATAGTTACCGATTTCCCTAGCAACGGATTTACGTTGCATTCTTACAACAGTCGTGAATCGTGACGCAAATTCAAGTCTAGCCAGAAAACACGTTACAAATATTATGTCTCTAATTGGGTAGTGAGCGAAGCGAAAATTTTCCACGAGCGGGAATCTTTAAAATGGTGCCTTTGCGTTTATCGATTTCCGTTGGGTGGAAAGGGAGCCGCTTACCGAAAAAAAAAAGCCGCCATCTTGTTCGAGAAATAATATATAACGCACTATCAAAACTCGGTGTAATGCAGAAATAGTAACTCGAAATATGCGATTTCGAATTGTACTAACGCGGTAAAACCGATGTTATTTACCGCACAATTTCGTATTTTTTTGTATTGAAAAAACGAAGTAAGTTAAACGGGTGAACACGATCAAGCATTACGGGAGATAATACGCAATCGGTGTGTTATCTAAAAATAATATAAACTATACTCTATTGCGTTAATAATTCAAATAATAGTCGGTCAGCAGATACGCCGGCGTATGAACTACGAGACAAATAGGTAAATTCGTACGCGAGAATTCGTATAGTTTTGTCCGTAAACTACATAAATCCAAAAGAGTGTGACGATTATATCATCGATAATAATAATCGACACCGCGTACTCTTTCGTACGCACTCGGAGTGTTTAAAAAAATGCACGAAATCGTTTTAAAACTTGTTTTTTTTTTTTTTTTTTTTTTTAAAAACGCTGATTTTCGCGTTAGTCTACACCAATACCCCCGCCGTTCTGATAGTGCGGCGAGATTGTTTCAGACGCGTGAGTAAAACTATAATAATAATATATTGTATATAATATTATACGTACCTACCTATATTCTCCGTCCGCAAAACGCGATCGACATTCGATTTACTTCCGGCGTCCCGGGAAAGGCGTGAAGAGTTGTTTTTATTTAATATTAAATGGTTTTTAATTTTTGTTTCTCTCTGCAAGAAACGAGTTCGTCCGGAACATTCGTAACAAGTGTGTGTACGTGTGTACAATAATTACAAGTATAACGTATATACGTATGCATTCGCATTCAAGTGCACTGTAAATCGATAAACCCGCGGCGGCTATTATAGGTATAAAACGCTTTCTACACGATGTTTACCTAACCGCGTTATAAATTATTATGCGCCGTCTGTCGGCGGTAGCACGTCAGTCTAACCTAAACTCGCCGCGATAAATTTTCGCTTAAAAAAAAAAAAAATAACACGAGTGTCGTACGGGAATTCCGCCATTGGCCGAGAACCGTCTTATTGAACGGGGGGACACAGTGGCGCAGTCTGGATTTCTCGACGGAGGGGGGGAGGGGGTTGGAAAGGGATGAACAAACCCGAAATTCCGCGTTGGCGCATTAATCTCCTCGATTCCGTTTAAATATGGCACTTGAAAATATGCCACGTAAATAATAGTAACGGTAACACGAAATTGATAAAAATACAATCGACGAGGAGAGGGGGGAGGGGGAGGAGTTTGAGGGGGTGATGAGGGAGGAGGGGAGGAGTTTGAGGGGGAGATGAGGGGGGAGGGGGAGGGAGATAGGATGGGGAAGTGGAAGTGAGGGGAGGGAGAGGAGGGCGATGGGGCGGGGGAGTGGAAGTGAGGAGAGGGGGAGGGATACGGTTACGTCACTTTCGGCGGTAGATGATCGATTTTTGGCTCCCGCCCCGAAACGCCCGGGGAAAAGAAAACTCCCCCGTCGGTCGCCCAAAACGTTTCCCGTTTTGTCGCCTATACAGCACGTAAATAATACGCATACCGGATCGCGTCTCTTTATTACCGAAATAGGTTCAGTGACTTTGCCGATCGAATTCATAACGGTTTTATAGGAATGAAAAAAAAAAAAACCCAAAACCTGTCAATCAGTACAGACATCTATTGACTGTCCGTTTAAACTACAACGCGTTTGCTCCTATACTGCAGTTGATGATTTTCCACTCGACGTGGAATACCCAATGTGCAAACCGTTCATGTTCATTGTTCGCAAACGTGGTACACCCTGTAAAATACGAACGTGCACGTCCCCCTCGTATACCCTCCCCAATGCCGCACCCCGCTGCACACCCATAACGACGCGACGAGCGCCCGGGCAGCTGGCGACGGGCCGACTCACCGGTTCGCACGACCGTCCGTTTCCCGCGGCGGCGTATTATAGGTGTCGCGTGTTAATTACCCGCGGTCATAACCGGCCCGGCGGACCGCAAAATAACAACGAAAAAATTAAACTAAATACTCACTTGGCTTCTCCATGACGTGGCCCCCGTCCACCGTCGATCATTCGGCCGCGTCCGCCGCCGCCGCCGCCGCCGCAACCACCGCCGCGGTTACACCGCCGCGGACTGTTCCGGCGTTGTAGTAGACGTTATCGTTATGACTCACGCCGGGCCGCGAACCGACGACGATGACGACGTCTCCTGCGCCGCGCGCCACCGCCGAACCGCCCTTACTGTCGCCGCAGCGGTTCATGATCGGCGGGACATGTGTGCGCGGCGGCCGGTGGGTGCGAACGACACGCTATTAACGACACTTCCACGATACTTCCGCGGCAGCGCACAAAACCCGCGCGAACAACGCGTTCGGAGTTGTTTCGACAGGGGCGGGCAACAACAATAATCCTAATAAAAATAATAATAATAATAATAATAACCGTCGATACGTAATAATGTTATAGGTACCTGTGGTGTGTACGCCTATAACGGCCGCTACGAACGCGATCCGGAAACAACGGCAGCAGCAGCAGCAGCAGCAGCAGCAGCAGCAGCAGCGACAACAGCAACAACAACAGTCGTCGTCGGCGTAGCGGTTCCGTTTGGCCGGGGAAAATATGCGCAGAAGATACGCCCGTGCGACGCGGATTGGGCGTGCAGACAACTAGCGTCGTCCTGGTGCGGTGTCGCCTCGGCCGCGGCACGCGCGCGCCCCCCGATCGATACCGTTGTGCGCCTGGTGCGGCCGGTGTACGCGCACGTCGTCCTTTCGCGCGCACAAAACAATACCGTACGAGCGTGCGCGCGAGGGGGCGGCCAGGACAGGCGGCCGCCACCCCTGCGAGATTTTACGCCGTAGTATTCCCGAACGAAAAAATATAATTTATTAGACACCAATCGTTTTGCAAACGTTAAACCCTATAACGTCCCGTTGATATCGGCGCGAACGGAGTAACGGGTTTTCGGAGAGCTTGGCCATGCCTCGAAACTCGGCCAAGTCCCTCGGAATCAAGTCCTCGTTTCGATTATTTGTGCCCACGATTTACACGGCATGAGCCGGCCTCGATTCCCGACGGTTTTAATATTTTTTTCGGGTGGCCGCCCGCGCCCGTAGAAACGCGCGTCCCTTAAATTACTCATAAGTTGCCATTGCGTATCGCATTATTCTATGCGCGCGCCAGCTTAATTTGACGAAAGAGTAAATTGTAACGCTGTATTAGGTTTCGTGTGGCATGCAAGCTGGAGCGACACGGCGCATGAATATTATGAACGAAATAGATTTTAAGATTGCACGAATATTAATACGAAATAAACAGTACAGAAATTGAATAGTAAACAATGAACACGATAATATGGACGGGCAAGATCTATGGATGGCAAGCATTATAATTTGCACAGCCCGGAGATACGTCGACTCATGAATTAATGTACGGATTTTATAACCGTTCAACTACGCGTTCTGTTGGCAGATTGGACACCGTTCGGAGAGCCTTCGATCGGATCGGGCATTCGGTTACTGTTATTTTCCGGCGATTGGAAACGAAAACGTCAATATCCGCCCAAAACGCAAACCCTCGTAGTTTCGTCATGTTTGTCCGTCCGTATTACCTATTTGGCGCAGACTTATAACTCTGTTATTTTTCCATCGATTCTGATGGCAATTTACAGAAAGGTGTCTTATACAGTGAACTAACGTGTAATCGTGCGGTAAAAAAACTGTGTAGGTATAGTTTTCCGTGTATACAATATGAGAAAATGATGAAAATCCAACTGGCCAGATTATTTTCCAGGGATAACTAATGCTGTTTTTATAAAATTTAATTAGATTTAGGTACCTGCTTTAACAGTGAAACGGCCGTATTTATTCAACTACGTGTAAATGATTTTGTAATTGCAACTTGTTGGCATTTTCATTCCGCGGGCAGTGCTTGATATCCACGATAGACCATGGTTAAATTATGCCTGGTCAGAGAAAAATTGTTACGGCTAACAGTCACGGAAAGTCAACCGTTTGACAATTATAAACAATAATTATTAACCTCTGAACAATTTAAATTTTTAATTTAGTAATAAATTGAATAATTGCCATTATGTGTTAGTATTAGTATTTCGTATACTGTAGATAGTGTAGTTTGGGTGAAGCGAAACCGGGGAGGAGGGCTCTTGAGAAAATCGAACGGATACGCCCGGTTTGCATAAAGGGCGGCGGTGTTCAGTAATTAGATTTGAACCGTTGGGGGAATTTTTCATTTGGCCGTAATTTAATTGAAACCCGCGGTGTTACACACAGGCATATACTCGTATAGCGCGTAAATAACATAAAAGTGTACCTGCTTTCGGGATAAATGGAAAACAATACCTACCTTATACCGACAATTAGATGTATTTGATGAGAATTTCCGTCCCCTCAGTTCCCCTATTAATATATAATATACGCATGTAGGCGCCAGATTTTAAAAATTGGCACGGGTTGCTTCAAGTGTCATGATGACTCATACTCTCCAACACCTTTTCTATCCCCGAGAAAAAAATGTGTACGCTTTACGTGTGAAATACATACAGCCACTCTTTGTTAAGATACTTACCAACGTACAAGATATTATTATCATCTGACATGAAAACTGTGGTGTCTGTAGCCATAGAATAGGTTACAACCTCGGCGGTAGCGATACAGCGTCAATATTTATAAACGCATTGCGGTTTCTTGTCAGTTACCTGTGTCGAATTTTTTTTAAAGTGTAAAAATTAAATAGCTAATTTATATTACATCCATATTCTAAACCATCTGATATTCTGGTCTAATATCTACCGGGCGATTTGGCCCCTAAAAATGTTCTGGCGGGTGTTCAAGCCCCCGGGCACTCGTGTGCATTACGCCCATGGATATGATATAATAGATCTGTGGTTTGGTGCGAGAAGGGCTAATGTGACGTTCATTTTGCGATTGTTGGACAATGGGCATTGAAATTTTAATTCTCCTTAAGGGTCTGTGTATTTTATCAAATGTAAATGTTTGCATAATTTCAAATTTTCGCAAAAAACTTACGCAATCTTTATTTAGACAGTAAGAAATTGTACAGTTTTTCTATTTTTTATTTCTAACAGATTTTTTTCAAAAATTTGACACTGTCCCTTTTTACACCAAACCATAGATATGCACATTGATATTAAATTACATTTTTACATTCGACTCAATAATTATCATTTTATGTATTATTATTGTGATTACATAAATATATATTGATTCGGTATTTTTCCCGGAAATTAAAAGTCAAATTAATAGCTAGTATAGTAGGTACAACTCAAAACAAAGGAGCAATATTGTAATTTTATAAAATTAATTTAAAACAAAATAATTGTGGTTTGATACGTTTCGTTAAGCATACATTTGCAAAACGCTATATTCGAATGAATGCTGCACCTATATACATTTTTATATAATAAGTACTACAAGGTCGAAATATTATATTGCACAGTGCATAGGCACTAGAGGCACTATAGATACTTAACAGACTAAATTGGCGAAACAATTAAATTTTATTGCGGTACAGTGAAATAGTTCTACGAGTTGCATTCGTTGGATAGGAAACAGATAATTTATACACATCACTCGAAATTTAACATTATTTCGTCATGCAATAATAAGTCGAGTGGTATGACTTCCTTTAAGCCCCTTACATTTTTCCCGCTTTCGGTTCTCACCCTGTGTTTTTATAGCAGAGTGTGTTTTATTTTTGTGCGACAATAAAACGCGACGTAGTTCTACGACAACGTACACGCGACGTCAGCTGTTGGCCATGTGCGTGGAGACAATAATAGAATTAAACACAATAATATCGAAAATCACACATCTTACAGGGAACGAAAATTGATTCTAATAATACTGTAGTGTGTTAACGTGTTAGTTTTGTCGACGGTGTCGCTCAGTTTCACGAGTTTCAGCATGTGGCCGTGGCATATTTAAGGGAGAAGGATTAGTAAGATGTATCTCTCCCCTTGGTCCTCTTTCGAATATAATGCATATGATTGCCTATTTTTGAAAATCGAATTTTATTCCTTTTTAGTTGGAAAATAAATGCGTTGATGCCTAGTAAATGTATCGAAAAAACCTAGACGTTACACATTTCGGATTTTAAATAAATATAAAATACTTATAATAATAATACGATAGGCAAAAGGAAAACAATTGACTTTAGAATAATTTTATATCGTGATATATTAACAGCGGCATCTGTTGGTCACGTGATAAAACCTATACGTACGAGTATTATATTGTAAGAAAAATAATAGTAATATAGATAGCAGGCATGTTATCGTTGACTCATAATATTATAGGTACCTATCTTTTTATAAGACATTTTTCGATTCAATAATCGATTGAATAATAATATATAACCCCTGGTATTATTACCTACCTTTAAATATCGCGTGTAATCATTTAAATGGATCGCCGTGTATAGCGGGTATGTTATGTCGTACTATACTAATTCCCAATTTAAAGTTTTGAAACTTACAATATAACGTTTACAACTTTCAAATTAAAAATTACATTATAATAATATATTTATATATAAGTCAGTGCCGTAACCAGGATTATAGCCCAGGGGGAGGAAGCTACACAATTGTAGTGCTAGGGCTAGAGTACTACAACCGGCTTATTGCAACAAAATAGGTTGATTTATATTATAATCATATTTAAGAATAATGAATTTAAAACATCTCATAATAATTTCCTCACTACGCCACCAGTGAAATTATAACATTAACTTTTTTATTCTTTGTCGTCAATTTAGACATTTTTTAAATTTTTTTTTAAGTATTTCATAATAATAAAACAATTAAATAATTAAACAATTGTTTATAGTTTAAAATCTAAGTGTCTTTCTTTTTTTGAAGCGAACCTATTACTGGTATTATTGATAATATTTAAAAAAAAAAAAACAACATTTATATTTGGGGACAATTCTTTGGGACACTTTGGTATTGTATCCAAGTCCCAAGGGACTTTTTGAAATACAATTCTTTTCGTTGGATCATTTTCGTCTCCAATATTCAAATTTATTTTCAACTAATTTGTAATTTTCTATAATCAAATCTTCTTCATAAAAATTAATTGTCGGTTTTATATCATTAAACGATAGATTTCCAATTTTATTGGGTAGTAAACATGATAATGAAATAATAATATTAGAGTTTGTTTTTAATTGTTAAATAATGCGCGTATATCATTTAAGTATACACAAAAAATCGATAGCCTATAATAAGAAAGTTAATCATTATTGTGTATCTGATAATTGTCTCGGTGCTTTTGACTATACCTCCAACTCTTGGTAAATTGTCGAAAATACTAAAGGATTTACCAATTTCACAAGCTTGATGGTAAATCTCGGCAAGTATTTCTTCGCTAATCGTTTCTTATACCTTTTGAGATAGGTATTTTAAATCGTGAATTCGTAATTTAATTGAGGTAACCATAGACCTTATACTAAGTATGTACAAGGTCTATAGAGATACATAATGTATAGCGTTAGTGGTTATCACTTTATTATGTTATACTTTATTAGAACGGCTATAGAATGTTAAATAATGAATACTAATGGCGAATGGTTAGTGGGTACAATGATAGATACAATAAACGAGCAAATCCGTGTCTGTGATAGGCAAATATATAATTTTCAATTTGTTATTTCGAGAGTGGGGTTTGAGTCGGGAAGACCCCCTCCTGGCTACGGCACTGACATAAGTATATTTGCCTGGTGTCTGCATGATAAACGATATTAATAACGGTGTTATTATAAGGTTTTATTAAAATCAACGATGTATAATTTAAACAGATTATTATAGTTGGTTAGATAGGTATAACTAATAAAATTTATTGTCGCATCATAAATTCATAACAAAAAATTGCTAATACATAAATTGTGTATCCACAAAAAAATACTACATGATACATAATATAATAATATAAGGTAGGTACCTAATATACCCAACTCGAATTAGGACATTTAGAGGCCTTAGTGTCAAATTTTTCAATAAGCCCATCAAAAAGAATAATAACAAAAAACATTTTTAAAAATTATTATTCAAAACATTTTAATAAAATAAAAACAATACATAGTAATTTCCACTATCAGATACAAGACCACTATAAGACCATCAACAAAAATATCGGAATAATTTTAATTGTACTTGAATTTTGTATCAATTTTTAATTATAACACATTCAATTGAAAATTGAAAATTTGGTTTTTTAAAGCAAAATGTGATTATATCATAATATTATGATATGATGGTGGCGCGAGGGTAGTTCTGTGCGTCTGAAGACTCACCGGAAGATGTAATAAGATAGGTAACTAATATTAAGAAGTAAAATTAGTTTAATTTAAACTTAGATGTATGCTTACAAGAGGCGGTACGGCGTGTTAAATCAACTCGATTTTTATCAAATTTATTTCGGGGTTTCTTTTCATCAATAAATTGGTGGGCGGGTGTATTCACTTATTGTTTCGCAGAAAACAAAAGATATAGGTATATAAATATAAGTTCGCGCCACCATTATATAGAGCTACAGGATAAATTGACAATTGATTAAATTGCGGAAAACATTTTGTTTTTCGGGCGCGGGCAGGGGTAGGGCAGTGGTGGCCAACACGGGAAAAGAATGGCGCATAATTCACGTCAAGTACGGTTGGTGAATCATTATTTCGTATTCGTTGGTCTCTTTCTCTAATCCATTATACGGAAAGTAAAGTCTTCTATGACTGGGATGAACCTGTAAGAAACAATAGAAAATAATAGTTAATTATATATTACGTGTTATATAGGGTGCCCATCGTGTTTTATAAGATTTACACTTTTGTTAATATTTTTCATTTGGATTTTCTTTGAGGGGTACATTTATTCAGGAAAAAGTTAATTTTTCTTATTATCACTAGTAAAAAAAACCTTTTTATTTGTTCACTTTTCGACATTTTCTAATTAACCGATCTGTAATAAAAATTATTATTATAAACAATTTCAATCTTACATATCCGATGAACTTTAGTAATTTTAATTTTATACTTAAGTTTCTTGAGAAGGGTTGTAAACAAGTTAAAAGACTATACTACATTTCGCGATTGAGTAAGACAATCGTAATAAAACATTTTTAAAATAAATGGGTTTTTATTCTGTGCCCATTACGAAACATGATTTATTATGTTAGAAAAATGAAAATGTTATAACATTTAAACGGCAGAAACTATTGATATAGGATATAAATATATAGTAAATTAAAATGTTTAGAATATTATCTTTTATAAAATAGCTACTGTGACTATTTCGGAAAGTGAACAAATAAGAATAAGTAATTATTATTATTTTTTTTTAATAATTAGGGATGAAACGTGAAAATAGAAATTTTTTGCTCTATATGTGTGTGCCCCTGACACGAAATCTGATTGAAAAAAAAAAATCAAATATTAACAGAGATGTAAAAATCCGTAGAACACGGTGGTGCACTCTGTATAGTATGTACGAGTGTCACAAAAATATTAAGTTAACTCACGGAAAAATCTGCGAGTAATAAATAGGCAAACAACTATAGTATACCAAAATTACTATTGATTATGAATAACTATGTACAGATATTAGGTATTGATCTTTCAAAAAAACGTGTTCAGTTCCAGTGGCGTGTTTAGCATTCTGTGATCCTTAGGTTAAAGTTTTGTTTACCCTTTTTTCCAGAACATTCGTGATTCCGAAAAAATCCCTTATAATAATAATAATATTTACAATGTATTTTTTTTTTCACATACAGTTGTACATTTCCGTACGATTTCCTTCTGTAAGCTTCCGTGCTTTATAATTTTGTTCGTTTTCTCCGTTCGCACGATGTAACGCAGTCATTCGATATTATTTCAACAAATAATATTAATAAAGAAAAAAAATTAAACAAAAAATGCCATCCCTCCTAAAATTTCCCCCCTAAGCTTCAACTTACACCTAGCCTGATATTATAAATACGGTACTGTTTGGTTCAGAGTTCGAAAGAATTTATCTTATTGGTACTATACTTAATTTATTACTGTTTAATATAATACCGTATAGATATAGATATGAGTATATTTTGTAATTTGTAACAATATTACAATACAGATAAGTTTCAAGTTTAGTTACTTTGCCCAGAGTTAATATCCCGTCATACAATGTTCGTCCTAAGTAAAGTTTTTCGCCGAACAAGGAGTGACCAATCACAACAGCGTTTTGTGGAACAGTGCTTCCTTGAGCGCTTATCCACGCTACTTCTACGTGACATAAAACCTAAAAAATAAATAATAACAAACTATATAGTTTAAATATTAGGACCATATAATAGTAATAGTGAAAACGATAACACATTTCTCGACAATAACGAGTGAAATCAATTAATGTTATTATTTTTCGAAAACGGTGGCATGCTTGGGCATGGAAAGGAATGTAGTAAATATTAAGTATGATTTATGAATATATCATGGAATCTCTTTCTGGATATTCTTAAGACGGCGATGAGAATTTAAAACCCGTAATCAAAAAAGCCAAATTGTATACTGTTTTTCCTAATAACCTACAAGAAAAAACATAAATTTAATGAAATATATAATTTCAAGTTTCAAGATAAAATTAAAATATAAATACTGATAGTTTTACTTTTAAGCTAAAGGATGTCCGGGGGGGGAGGTATTACCCTTAATATGTCTTTCCCTGCCACTGACCAACAATCACAATAATAATATTATAGTGTTTCATGTATAGACAAAGAAAACACGGCGAGGATGAAAAATAATATTCCTTATATTAAGTACCTATAGGTACATTTTAAATGTGTCATTAGACTGCACCGCCTATGGTTTTTAATGGTACGTTTTATTAAACATTATTATGCTCATAATCGCAGGTTTTAACAAAATATTTAATCGTCAATGTGAATTTTGTAATACAATATGGTTATTATGTGATAAAACTCACCTACGATGAGTGGTTATAGTCAAGAACGGTAATCTTTAAAAATCCAAAGAAGGACAATCGGACGTATAGCTGGGGAGGGGGGCATGCACCACATTGGTCGTATTTTTTTCATTGGCCTTTTGTTAAACTGTTTACATGTTGTAAATTTAGGTACTTACATTTAATATTATTATATAATTACATATTTACATTCACATAATCATATTCATATCTATTAATTTTTATTATAGCTAATTAAGCACTACTAGTGCCGCACCAATTGTCCCTCACAACTTTACCCGTGTTAGTATTGAACGAACAAAAAAAAAATATAAAAAAAATAATAACGTGTTTCCCAGTGGCTCCTTGCTTTCAACCCCATCCCTTTCACTGTAGTTTATCATTGTTGTCCTCATGTTTAAAAATGCATTTTTATTTTATTTTCTCGTCATCATTAAAAGGTTACAATTTAAATAAATTCTTTCTTAGCAGTTATCTCTAGAGTCCCTCCATCTATTCGTGCATACCTATGAATGCAACATTCGGTGTCAATTGGTTTGGTAGTTTTTGAGTCTATAGATCACGAACGAACAATCATTTATTTTTATAGTAGATACAACACGTTTAATTAATAAAAATATATTAAATATAAATGTATATACTATATATGTAATGAACATGAACAACGCAATACGAAAAATGAACATTGCACTTTTTTTAAAAAAAATTTAATGATCACAAAAACAAACAATACTTGAAAATATAATAAAAACCTAACACTACGATTTAAACGAAAATTCTAAACCTGCTTTTTTTTTTTGAAAATAAATAAATAACGTTGACAACTAAATTAAACTTTTGAATTTTCTGTCTATAGATACTTATAGTAAACTTAACTCTGAAAATCTCGTCTCTGTCGTTATGGACCCTGGCCATGTTTTTATCCGGTGAAGTGTACTAAAAGTTCTTAGTAAGTACAAGTTGTAGGAGGCGTGATTAAGTAAATAACTATAGATTTTTTTGAATTGCCGCAAAAAAACTCGGAATCCTTTAAATAACATTAAAGATTATGTTATTCATCATTAATTAGAATAGAATTTTCGAGAATAGGTATGTAACAGAAATCATACCGTGTTTTACTTTCTTCAATACGATTGTTTATTTTATGTATAGGTACCTATATACATACATAAGTAAATGTATAAGTATACATGGCAATATTTCGTCTTTTGCTCATTTTATACGAGAGACTAAACCGAAAACACTATTATCATAATTATATAAATTTTTTATAATGTAATATGAGTAGGCAAAAAGCAACACATTCGCGTCTTACCATGAGTAAAAAAGGATTATAGATTAAGGAGAGTAAGCAAAGTACGAACAAAATATAACACGATTTAATTACGGCAGCTTGGAGGATTCTTTGTTTGTATTTACCTAGCCATGTTATCTGCACCTACCATGTTGGACCGTCAAACGTCATGTTATTTTATCAACGTAAACCAGAGTGCTGTTACACAGAATATATTATGTGATTGTTATTATATGAATACGGTTTTTAGGTAAAAAAAAAAAATATTAATCACAATAGGTACTCAGTATGATAGCAAATTACCATACATTACACACGAAAATATAAATGATTATATTTTATGTGCAAGAAGTACGGGAAAGCCAAGAGGGCATGTCCCCCCGTACCTCGATTCCCTCCGTGGACACCCATGGGAATAGGTATAAATATGGTTAACTAAATTAAAAAAATTTTGTCTATAAAAATTAAAAAACACGTCCCTCGTCACCGTCGAGTTATAACGAGGGGAAACTATTCGTTTTCGTTTCGTCATGATGCCGTAACGGAGGTTTTGACATTATTTATAAATTATAAACGATATCAATTAACGACGTTAACTGATCTGACCTCGTAGTGTCTAATGGCGTGTTCCAAGCCTCCCAAGCACACGTAGGCCGATGAATGATTTGGATTTATTTTGGCGGGTAGTAAATGACCGTCGTGAAATGCACGACCCGCGTACAATTGCACGCCGCCTTTGTCGACTCCCGCGCGTACGGCACCGTGGGGTAAGGGATCCCCGGAATTTCTTGGTATCCACGTGAGATGATGGTGATGATGATGATGATGATGTTCACCGGTTCTTGGATACATCCCGTAAGCACCTGTCAAAAGAAAAAAGTGAGATATACGATAGTCGATAGACAGACATAACATAGTCGAAAACACAAAACAAGTGAAAACACAATTTAATTAAATACATTTTTAATGTACATTTCACCAGCCCCCTACCTCCAAATACAATTTTTGGAATTCTTTTCACGCAAAATATTTAGTGTGAATTTGTACGTCAACGGTTAACGATCAAATGCGAAAAAAACGTTGGAGGTGGAAAGGTGAAATGTTAACTTTGATTCAACATAACATGTTTTTTGAATAGTTTCTTCCAAAATTTAGTTATAAATTGGTGCGATCATATTTATAATTTACACGACAACGGTTGACGAGAAAATCCGAAAAAATGTTGGGGGAAGAGTTGGTGAAATGTATGCCCTTTCTGAATTTGATTGCTATTCACACTAATTGTACACTAAATATTCGTGAAAAAATTGCGAAATCGCATTAAAGAGAAGTGAGGAAATACACTGAAATTTTCGGCGAATTTCTAAATAAGCTATACCAAAAGGAAAAAAAAACAATTTCCAAAAATATTTTGGACGCCACAGTAATGATATTATTTTAATATATTTTTTATTTGCTTAGGTACGTTAAAAGTTTAAATAGCAACCAAAAATGAATAATATTTCTCGTTCTTGATAGTTATCCTTATAACTATAATACCACTATGAAAATAATTGTTATAGAAGATATCTGTCGGCAAAATACATTGAAACGAAATCTAGGTTTAATTTTAAAAATAAAAAACTATCTATTTTTTAAAATTAAATGTATTAAATGCAAACGCTATATACAGTAAGTACACAAAATTATCAACAGAACTCAAAGATACTCATTATCTAGGAAAGTATTAACTTTTAAATTTGGGCAAGAGATTTGTAGTATCATCATTTCCGTGGTGACGCAACACACGACGCTTAAATAGTGTTCCACTTCTAACTAGTGTTCCCCCAACTAACAAAACGGCACATGTAATATATCTCGTCAATGGTTGACGGAAATTTAAAATTTAACCACCGACGTTTTTCCAAACTTCATCTATACATGGAATTTTCATTTTTCAACATAGGTTGTTATTTGAAAACCGAACGTGGCTAGATGTTTTACTCGCTAAATTAAAGGTAACGAAAAATTACGGTAATGTAACATTATAGAGCTTAAAAGTTACTACTTATCGAGGATTAATCACTCTGTATAGATATTTATTTGCAATGCATATATAATATATATACATAAATATGACAATTATTTTTGAACAATTGATATTTTATTGAGTATTAATCTAAAATAACTTATTTAATTTTTAAATTTATAAACATCGATTACGATATAATTAAATATGTTAAACAAAAAATACATAAACAACATTATATAATACTGTACCTAATACAGGTATATTTTATGAGAATAGAAATAATCAAATTAATGCAGTTATAAATTCAACAACGAATAATTATTAAATATCATTAGATACAAAAAATAATTACTTACCGGATGGATACATTAAAAATCACCAAATGTAAAAAAATAAATGTGTACTTGCACTATAAACTCGAAGTGTGGGGTTTTAGTTTAACTGTATTGGTACATACCTATGTTACTGTCACTACTATAATGCCACCCAAAATGCATGTGCTTATAAATATAATATAGATAAGCATGCATGGTATGAATAATCAACTTACGAACAGTTGAGTATATTATAATCTATCTTTATATGATATACAGGACGATCAGCGAATTTTAGTTTACATCGGCGACTTTATTACATTTATAAAAAGGTCAATCTTGCTGGAGTGCTGATGCATATGCCACTGTTTTAAGAGGAAAGTTATAAAGGAGGATATTTATTGTATATTAAACTATATTACTATATAGTTTATATCTGTACGTTACGATAAATTTTTGCTAACGAAAAACGATTCTGAGCGGAGCATTATTAATCGTTTTTTTCCCTTGTTGCCAAAGTAATCGGGAAATCAAAACTGATTTTGGACGAGAGTATCGTTGTAGATGGGAAATTGGGAAGATAAGATACATAAAGTTATTTATGTGTTTTAAAATGACGTAATGTAACAATAAAACATAATTGGTCTCACCACAATGTTCTTGTAGAACTTACCTTTAAATCTTATTGAAATGTTTTTGTTTCATAAAAATATACCAATCAAATGAAAATTCGAAAATTTCTAGTATCTACAAGTAGCTCAATAATCTTTTTAAATTTTAACCACGTCTAAAAAAGTCTAATATATATAATATGAGACATTTTCAGGGCTCTACGCAAATGTTGAATTGAATAACAACAAAAAAATAAAATTGAAAATAATAAAAATGTTATTTCCATAAACTTTTTAGTATTTCCTACGTTTTTTATCTGTTTTGCCCGATTATTATAAAAACTGTTTGGAAATTCAAAATGTAGCTCCTCAATGCTTCAATCAAATCCAAATTGCAATACTTTTTTTGATTGGAGCAAGATTTTTGACAGAAAATTTGTTTATAGACAAAAACCAAATATATTCCTCGTTTCAATTAGAATCTAAAATATATAGAAAAAACTACTAAAGATAATAAAAATGGAAAATAGAAGAAGCAAACTGTTGTGTAAAATAGTAAAATAAATATTAATTACTATAAAACGATGAACATATTGATTTAAATCATAGTTTATTGAAATATTATACAGATGTTGTGTTTTTTTTTTCCTCTTGGGGCTTTTTTTTTTTTACTAAGAGTAACTTTTTATGTGCATGCAAACTTTTAGCGTTTGAGCTCGATCAACGTTTAAATAATATTTGATATAAACGATTTTTGTGAGGTACCCCAAAAATATTACGAAACAACTTTACGGGATAATAACCGGCGCGATAACCGTCGCTAAAAAAAGCGTGTATTTATCAATCAATAAGAAAATTGCTACATAGACTAAAATTTTGACCACCCTGTATTCTTATAGTATATAAGAGGTATGGCGAAACGTTAAAACAATATAGTATAAATTAAGTTTGGGTATCGTTAACCTGCTGTAAGTATATCGATTAATTGAATCATTTTCATTTTCATTTTATCGTGTAAACTAACCCAAATATCGATTTAAATATATTTAAAAACTATGAATTATGACAATATAATTAACTATAATAATATGAATCATATTATAACCAACGAATTCGTCATCTATTTGCCCGATAGTTACTCACACGATAACATTAACATTTGTTTACGTTTACGTGTACATTAGATAAAAATTTGAAAATTTTCCACAAAATATTTTATGAATTGTTTATTATTAAATTATATTATACATAATAAACATGTATGTGACTAATTAAATATAATGTTACGTTTAACACTATTTTTTCTTCCTCCTTAAATGCACAACTTAAATACATACACACTTTTGATTTTCAAATAAGAAGCCTGCTCCTTTAAAAAAACAAATTCGAATAGACAATATAATATATGTCTATTAATTGTGATTTGCAACACTTATATCAGATTTATTGTTCATGAGTGATATCAGTTTAAGTTTTAGTCCAGAGTACCCTTTAAGGAAGACTTATGAATTTATCATCTAAAAACGGATATACTAAACAAAAGTATACTAATTTAAAGTATTAGGAGTAGGGGTAAACAATTTAAATACTGTTAAAATAAAACTTAAAAGATTTCATATAAAGATTGAAATAAACTGAAATTAAATTCCCATAAAATCCACCGAGAAAATAGTTGGTTCATAATAGATGGATTATCCCAAGCGTGGATCTTTGGAGAGGGAAGCTAAAGCCCTCCAGTCCACCTCTTTAGAAGTATTTTAAGTTTTATTAAATATTTCTATTAAGTATTTAAGTATAAGCTATTTATTTTTCGATTTTCGATAACAACAATACAAACACTTTCAAAGCATTATTTCTTATCATTACACAAATAAGTTCTAATATTATTATCTGAGGTAACCGATTAAAACTTTTGATGATCCAAAGCCGATACAACTGAACCAAAAAAAGCTATATAAATACTGATGTATTACTGTTATACATTTTACTCCTAGTATAAAAGTTCTACTATACATTTTTTTCAAATTTGCACTTAAAAATGTCAAAATATGCAATTATATGACCTAAAATATATTAAACGTACATATTTTTTAAACAAATAAAGGCAAAAAAAAAAATTCTTTAAATGTCTATTTAAAATTACTTTATTACAAAATATACAGCTATTAAAACAGTTAGTATTCTTTGATTTATCGCATGCTTATGCTTTGTAGTTTTTATGAGCTTTGTTACTAAAAATCATTTAGTTTCAGATAATCTTCATAAAATTTGCAAAATAACATTTTCCATCGGACCTCAATGTAATATGTTTCCCAAACTCTCTCAGAAAACGACTCAATGAATTTTTCGGTATTTTATTAGTACGTACTTAAAAAAAAAAAAAAAACTTGAATTAATAAATTAATAAATTGTTTTAAGTGTAAAATATGCGAACTGAAACAAACAATCACATATAATCATCTAAATATTTAATGCCAACAAAATAATATTCAATATTAAACGCGTCATAATCTCCTAATTCCATTCTCAATTACTTATTTATTTATAATAATAGGCTTGCGCCTACGCATCAACATAATTACAGGTTATTCAGATACATTAAAATTTTATTCATTTTTCAAGAAAAATCACAAGAGCATAAAATATATATTTTGGTTCGAAGAGGAGAAAAGTGTTGGTTTAAGATACGAACAATTATTAAAAACAAAAGAAGGTAACAAACTTATGGGTAAAACCAACCACGCCACTGGTTTATAAGTATCTAATCTCCTAATTTTATTCAGGTCTTACTCATAAACACAATTAATTATGATGATTGATAATAATATGGATAATCTTTTATATTATATTTTTAGTTTATAAAATATAATATGCTAAATGAACTAGACATAATCAATATATGTATTTATATGTTTAAAAGTGTCAAATATGCAAAAAAATTGCAAACTAGACTTCGTAAATAGAATTTATATCATACTCGGGCATAATTCTGATTGCGCGAAAATATATGCAGTCTCAAACATCCAAGCTCTAATAATTAGTTTGTACATAAATTATTAATTCGATTAATTTCGATTGCTGAAGTATTTTCGGTTAAGCATTCTTCTGTAATCTGAAGTGTTTATTTTAACGTTCATAAAATACATACCCAGATAATATTCAATAAAAAAAAAAGAAAAAAGTTATTTATCATGCCTGTAACCAACGATAAACCATTGCTGACGAAAAAAAATTCGGAGCGAAGTTCGGTTATACATATTATGAAAGGCCGTAATATTTACGATTTTCGTCAAAATTTATATTTAATACACTTAAAAAATAACATAAATATTAACATTAAACTCAACTTTTTCTTGTTGACCACTAATAGCCGTTTTTATTATCGGCTCTTTTAGGTTTGTAATTATTTGTTCTAATAGTGTAATATCGTTTATTTCAATGTAAATGTTTGGTATTTTGAATGATGGTTTAGTAGATTAAGTACCGGGAATTCAGTACGTATTATTATCTGTATTGTAGAGAATAATCGAAGGTTTTTTTATTATTTGGATTGCGATAGATTATAGCCGTCTTAGTTTTTTCGTCAAAAATATAAGTATCACAGTTATAATAATTGGAAATTCTTCAACGACCACCAATGACTTGAAAGATATGATATTGATATGGTATACCAATAAAACATAAGTAATAACATACTAAATGTTGAGAGTATACTGTACGGCGTATGTGTAGTATACCCTATTGGAACACCACGGTTTAAAATGTTAAACAGACGTTTAGAAATATTAGTTTTTCGAAGAATTTGGATACCAAAAAAAGTAGGTAGTTCACCTATTTTGTAAAAATGCAGTAAAACAGTACAATTTAAAAGTTAAATTTATTTTTTTCACATTAAATGAATAATAATAATATTAATAACAAAAATAATAATAATAATAATAATTAATACAAATTAGATGACCAAATCCAAAATAATTTCAAGCAGCGTTTTGCAAGCGGTTTGATGATATATATGAATATTGTTTGATCAACAATAGTTTCTATATTAATGCTTTCATTTCGATGAATATTTAAAATTGATGAGCCAGTTAGCCTCTACTCAAAACTTTTTTTACCACAAAGTACGACTTTTAATGAACTTCATGTTGAATTTTCAAGCATTTCTGTTTGGTCTAACAATTTTATCCACATAGTACCTACCGAATAAAAATCACGTAAAAATTCACAAAATTAAAATATCTATAAATTACTCAAAATTTTTACCACGTCAAGAAAAAGTAAATATAAAGTTTACTGTCTAAGTTTCAAGTCTCTACGAATATTTTTAACTGAATTACAACAAAAACAAAATTGAAAATAGTAAGAGCATTATTTTCGTAAATTTTCCCGTTTTTCTTAAATTTTATCCTTAGTTTTCCTGATATTATGAAAACTGTTTGAAAAATCAAAAAATTACCTTCCTATAGAAACATTTAGACAATATGACAATATTTTCTTTCAGAAAAGGTGCTACATTTACATATTGAAATAAAATTTCTGGTAGAAGTTTTTGTCACAGTATAAGAAAACAAAAAAAAACATCATTGTAAAGCCAGAAAAACGAAAATACCAAAATAATTTAATTTTAAAAATAACATTTCAAGATTAACACAGTCAAACGCTTTAGAAAAGACCATATAAATAATATCTGTTTGTGCATAAGAGTCAAATGAATTTAGTATTAAGTATTTTATTAAAGATAAATTAGTGCATGTTGAACATTTAGATATAAAACCATGTTAATTTTTAAATAGGTATAAAGAAAATTAGCTAGTTAATTTAGAAGAAATTAAATTAGATAATAGTTTTAGAATAGCTGATATTTTAAAGATAGGCCTATAATTTGGAATTAGTGAGGGGTCACCTTTCTTAAAAACTGAGGAAAAGAAAGAAGTTTTCCATAATTCATGGAAAATTTCTTTATTAAGGCAGGTATAAAAAATATTAGTTAAAACCTAACCTATACCAAATATAATCTACGTAAATAATTCGCAAAATTAAAATGCATTTAAATTGCCTAAAACGTGCTCAAATATTTTGAACATTTTACTACGCTTAGAAACCGTAAATATAAGTTTTCTATTAATATTTCAAGTATTTACGAATATTTTGAACCAGGGGCGGTTATAGGCATGAACCAGCCCGGGGAAAATAGAATTTAACGGCCCGCACGAACATATAACCACTAAGTAGGTATTTGACGGGCATACAACTAGACAATTAAACGCTCAACATCGATTTACTGATCAGCGATAGACAATTTACTAGGCATGATGATCGACAATCGCGCTAACTTAATATCTTGATTTATCGCCTTTACAGTATTTTTTTATTTTTTTTTTTTAGGTACTGAGAGGTTTAAAAAATGTTCAGGTACTACAGGTTTTACTATAATATGATATTTTAAATAAAAAAAAAAATATATTATAATACAATTTACTAATATTTTAGCTTCATCGCTCTTTATATAGATATAATGTAACGTAAAATAACAAAATAATGTGCACATATTAAACGCAAATACTACATGTACGTAATAATGTGATAGTCGTAATGTAATATAAAACGCATTTTAAATATTATTTGTGCGATTTAACTATATATGTATAGTTACTACGTTTTGTTTGATTTAAAATTGTTTTCAAAATATAATAATTAATTTAACAGTTAATAATAACATCAAATATATATCATATTGTTGAATAAATTTTAATCAATCGTTGCAGGTGGTCGAAAAATCATGATTTCATACTCGTCAACAGCTACCTCTTCTCCGTTATACGGTATGTAAAGTGATCTATGACTGGGTTGAATCTAAAAAAGTAAAATCATAAATTGTATTTTATAATCATATTTTAAATTTTTAAGTCTAGTGAAAGACGATATTTCCGAATACTTAGATATGTACAATGTTACCTGTTAAGAAGTATCCCGTGACAATAATAACTTTGGTTTTTCTAATAAGAATCTACATATTCTTATGTAAATCATCAATCAGATGATTTATCTAAATAAATGTTGAAGTATTTCAATCGAAATTTGAACAAAAAATATTTGAGCTATTCTAGCTGAAATATTACAGGTTAATAACTACACGAATGAAAACAAGAAATTATCTACATACATGAAACAGTTGATATCCAACTAAAAAACTATTATCCTTAGTATTAGAATAACTCAGAAATATATCATTCAAATTTCGATTGCAATACGTTATTACGTCAACATTTTCAGAAAGTCATCTAATTTATAATTTGTATCAAAATTTGTAGATTTTCATTAGGAAAACCAAAGTTATTATCCCAGACGATACTCCTTAAATGTTGTGAAAATATCGTCGTTCACTGCACTTAAATATTTAAAAAAAATACATTTTGAGAATTTAGGCATAATTTAACCATACAAACGGGGTGAGCAAGTTTAAAAAAATTACTCTATAAAATATTAAATTATATAGTTCTTAAAAATGATCCTTATCCCTCCCGATGACAAAATTATTTGACCGCCACTGGCCTAATGATTTCCGTAACAGAACAAACAGTGAGATGAACCGCATAATATATATTAATTAATTAATATATATTACAATAAATTTTAAAATCATTAACAAATTATATTGATAATCAATAAAGTTCTATGAAAATTAATCTGTTTAAAAATCTGATTAATGATATAAAATATTATTAGAGTAGGTAACATGAGGAATCCTCTCATGTTGATGACGGTGTATATTTTAGCCGATTGAAGCGAGAACGGTTGATGGATTTCAATTTTAAAAATAATTCTTTAGGTTCTCCACTAGGATATTTTGAAAATAAAAATTTAATTATTTTACTGGAAGTTTAGAAATCGTAAATGAAATCTTGCACCAACTTTTTAAAACGATTTTTAAACAACTCTTTCAATAACTCAAAAATGTATATTTAAAGTATTTTACCTTATACTTATAATAAAGAGAATTTAAATTAAAATTCCCACGTATCCTGAAAAAAAAATTATAATGAACATGAAGAGTCGTAATGTATTTTTAGAGTTAAAATCCGTCAAACGAAATTCCTACAGTTTTGTCTGTCTTATCAATCAAATTCGTTCGCAAACCGGTCATACCCCTCCCTTTAAATAGTTAACAGCGGTAGATAAGTGAACAATTCTTATCTTTTGGGTATATATCATTCAAATGTAAACCAATTCTTAAATTGCACAAAATTGGAAAAATTTGGAAAACCATCGCCAATCCCCCTTAATGGCTTAATTGCAAATTCAAATTCTGAAATTTAATATTATTCAATGTACTTTAGGTACCTATCTACCTAGTACCATATTAAGTACCTAGGTATTTATCATATTTATACGATTAATTGTAACTTATGACTTATAGGCATAACCTTATATGTCTTATGTGCATTACCTTACCTAACGCATTCAAATAATTTGATTGCCAAGTACCAATATAGTACCAAATTGAATATCATATAATAATAATTGTATGAATTACTTTTCCAGGAGTTAATGTGCCATCGTGAAGCGCACGTCCCATGTACAGTTTTTCGCCGCTTACGGTGGAACCTATCACAATTGCGTTCGATGGAA
The DNA here is from genome assembly GCA_902439185.1 of Cinara cedri. Lineage (NCBI taxonomy): Eukaryota > Metazoa > Arthropoda > Insecta > Hemiptera > Aphididae > Cinara > Cinara cedri. Next base: position 1,214,285 of record CABPRJ010002369.1, read on the forward strand.
TACGATTCTCGTAAGAACTTTGCCAAGCTACGCTCGTGTGACATAAAACCTGAAAATAAAACGTAAAACAATTCGTTAATAATATTATGGCATGAAGTAATTCATGGCCACCCGCAGAAATATATCTCGGGGGAAGCCAACAAAAAATATTTTATCTTTACAATTTGTTCCGTTTTGTAAACCTATATGTAAAACAAATTTTAAATTTCATGTTAGGATTTGTGATATAATCAAAAATAATAATTAATATAAAAAAAATTTATATTTAAAATTTAAATCATAAATCCATGTTCCGTGGTTTAAATAATTGAGTGTTTGTATAACGTATATCATCTAAAGTGAGAATGAGCCACGGCCCTATTGCCTCCTGCGGGTGGCTTTGGAGTAATGCAAATAATTGTTTTCATTTAAGTTCAACAATCTAACCTCGAAGTGACTCATGGCGTGCTCTAAACCTCCCCAGCACACGTATGCCGACGAATGGTTTGGGTTTATTTTTGCTGGTAGTAAGTCACCTTCGTGAAAAGCGCGCCCTGCGTACAATCTATCACCGTTCTTGTCCATGCCCACGTGGACAGCTCCCCTTGGCAATGGATCGCCGGAATCGCATGGTACCCAGACCAGCTCGCTCGGGTGTTCTAATGGAGGAATCCATCCGTAACCGCCTGTAAAAAACGCACATAGTTATATTGAACGGCGGATAGCGGAAATACTTATTAAAATCATTTAAATAAAATTATATATTATATTGTATTCAAATTCTGAGTAGAGGCCCGCAGATTAAAAACAGTTAAGTGTGTTCTTGCTTAATTTTATTTCCAGTTTCTCAGCATCAAATTGAAATATTTGAAAAATTAAGTCGCGGGCTGAAACTTTTTGAGTTTCTTTGCTGCTTCAAAAATAGTTTCGCAAAGAAAAGTACCAACCACACCGTTTTGAAACTGAAAACCTAATTACAGATAATTAGATACCCACCCAACTATCTCCATCACCCTGCATGCAATTTAAAATATTATTTTGTGTCTCCGTTCTACTCAAAATAAAAAAAAACAATATTAATACGCTTATTCTCTCACAATAATTATGAAACACCATTTCGTAACAAAAGCAAAACATTACCAGCATTAAAGACGTACAATTTTAAATTCATTAATGATATATATTATTATAAATATTATCCATATTAAATACATACCGGACATAGGTAAAATCATTGTTTAACAAATCAAAATTGGTCAAATAAACAAAAAAAATAACAACGATTTTGCGAATCTACAACAAAAATCCTATAAAAAAAAAAATTGTATGTTATCAATATAAAATGATTTATAACTATATGGGTATACCTAGGTACTTCAAATCAGTGGTGTTTTCCCTGCTAATTCTTTTGAGAGTATATTGTAACACGCAATTATATATCTTTCTTACGGATTATATTGTTAATAGGAAAATAGTTATCGATTATTAAAAATTAATTAAAGTTACTAAAACAAAACACTCGGACACTTTTTTTAATAAAATACTGTGTATCGTAAGGAAACTGTGACATTTAAAATTATAATAATTATGAAATAAATAAAATGTTTATTACTGTTTCGGTTTTTAAAAATATTAGTTTTCGTAAGGATTTGGATACCAACTAAAGTAGATAGTTTACCTATTTCAAATTTTGAAAAACAATACCTAAAGTCAAAAAGTTATAATAGAACATCCGGTCATTTAAGGTCGAAATTTAAATATTTTAAAACTACCGAACGTCATAAGGCCAAAAGTGAGATTTCCTCTTATGCCAGCAATTGAATGTAGGTAGATAATATACAGCAAGCGGGTAAAGGAATTGTTTATATAAAATACATACCAATATGTGTACCTTTATAAATAGCAAATAGGTTTATAATACACATTTTAAATATTAGAAAATGTACATGCAAATAAATTTTCATCGTATAATTCATTAGATTAGTATTTAAATTGATTTTTAAAAATTAAATATCAAATTAATATTTTAATCGTTATTTTTGGTATAAAAAATAAATTTGAAATATTTTGTGTTTGGGATACATTTTTCAAGAACAATATAATATCAGTGATGAGTGAATACGTTTAAACGCGTGTAATTTGTCGCAAAAAAATTGTTAGGTAGGCGTATATCTACTTACCGCTCATATTTTGAATGTTCTTCGCAAAATCGATTCTTACATTCGTTAACTAATATTAAACAATTGTTAATAAAAAATTAAAAATTAATGCTGGTAGGTATTGTCACTATAACAATTAACATGATTAGTGATGTTTGCAAAATTGTATTGTCACATTATGTATTATAGATACCTAATATGATAATAATGTGTCAACAGTTGAATATGCGACAGATGTTGATTTACGACTGTTATTGTATTTTATTAGTCAATTGATAAGCTTATTATTCTCGTAGAAACAGATTGCACAAAATTAAATATAGATTAAAAACAAAAAAAATTACACCGATAGTCAATCTGAACATCGATTTACTATAGAAATATAGAATACTTATATTGTATAATATGTACTAATATTTTTTTTATAATATACGCACCACACTCAAAATTAGGTAATAATTACCGGTTACAGATTTAATTATAAATATTCGTTCGATAAGTACCTATATAGCAGGGGTGGCCAAACTTTTTTTTGGTAGAGATCTCACTAAGAATATATTTTTCCTTTGAGTGTCGCCTTTCTAACAAAAATATATACTTATAAATTACCCAATAGGTGGTGACAAGAAACATACATGTACAAAATAATAAAATTAAAATGCATAGTTAAATGTTTTTCATCGCACTATTATTAAGACTAATATAGGTAATAATATAATAAATTGTAAATACAATTGGCCTGGTTAAACTCTGCGAATTTTTAAGTAATACTTGATAAATGTACAGCAAAATAAAAATAATATATTAGTATAAAAATGATCAGCAATTGTTATTTATCTACTAATTACATAAAAATATATTCAAACGAAATGGAAATCGACATTTAAATCATCTGCGACATACGGATCGATGGCGATCGACCGTTTGGCCACCCCTGCTATGTATATTATTTTATCGTGTTACCGTTATTCTACAACAATAATATAATAATACTCGTATAATATTATATCGTGCTAAAATTGGCAAAACTGTCCACTCGTATAATAATACAATAATAGATACTTAATATATTTTTTGTTCGCTATCTCGAAAATATATTTATTTAAAACTTATGATTTTTTCCCCACATAGACACTCAATCAGCTATATAAACTAGAAAAAAAATAAAATAATAATATAAATAGGTGGAGATTTATTTGTCAATAACTACCTATCTACAAATTTTATCACGCCACAAGTGGGAATAATAACAACATTATAATAATTAAAATGTAAGTACCTATTTTAATGTTATTAAATATAATATGGAATACAGCGAATAGGCAGGTACCTCCGTTATTATTACGCGCTTACGTACTCACCGATCATATTATTATTGTCGCTGTGAATGCTCTCCGCCGTAGAATAAAATACTCGCCGAACTTAAAGTTCACCAGATATTGTATATAATATTACGAACCGCGACGAGTCGTCGGGTACTGTCACCGCCAGTGGTTCCGAACCTATATATTAGGTGTGACGGCTGCCACACCTAATTTAAGTGGTGGTGGTAGTTTGATATAAAATATTGCACATTTTACAATTAATATAAAGAAAAACAGATATGATTATTAATTTTAACAATAACGTTACAAATAACGCGAACTGGTCTATTCCTAGACTTTCGTAGAGAGTACTGTGTGATCGTGCATTAGCAATAGCAGATAACTGTTGAATTCATGGTTTTACGATAAATGACCGTTGATACCTAATAAATGTCTGAACCTACAATAACGGCTATGCTCCCGGTGGTTTAGGTTTAATACCGTGTAGAGATAGGTAAGTATGTATTACTGTTTATTGTCGCACTTGTAACGAAAAATTAGTTCGGAGCCACCGGACATTGGAGTCAATGTAACGACGCGCAGAATTCGTGCTCGCCGAGATGAGAGTAAATAGGTACCCATATAATAATATGTATAGGAATATTTAGTGAGATACCGTGTTCAATTTACGTATTTTCGTGTATAATATTCGTAATATGCATACACGCGTAATCTCAAGTGTTTGTTATAATGCTAATTAGATTAGTCACTAACGTATTATATTATTTACAACGCCTTAACAATATTTACGACGGCGTACGCGGTATTATATTTTTTCGTCGGTTTTTAAAAATCCGGGACAACATAGGCACGACTAGACCATCAACCTTGGGGTGCTAAAATTATGGACACATCACAGACACGTAGAGACAATACCCCCACAATCCTCTTTTATACATTATTCATATATTATTTATAATTTTTTCAAAAAATAAGGAAGTCAAAGTGACCTAAAGTACCACCCCAGTCAGATTTCATTTCAGAAAAAATGCTCTACTTGATACATCGGAGCAAGATTTCTGGTAAAATATTTGTATACAGTATAAAAAAAATAAAAATAAATAAACATCTATGTAAAACCAATACATTCTTCGCTGTTCGCTACACTCAGAATCTAAAATATTAAATACTAATATTATACGTTATCGAGACCTGATGTATAGCACCGTCAAAGTTCAGCTTACTCCAAATACGGTAGACTTTTTTCCACTATAAGAGCTATTTTAAATATTATTTGTGCTGCCAGTGATCGAGACGAGCATACTTCACCGACTACATTAGGGGCACGCCTCAAATCGTTTTTTCGTCATCGAATTTATTTATATGTTTTTTAGCACCGTTCACGAATACGTTGCAAATTAAATAAATCAGCACCGCATGCCGAATACTTGACCGTGTGGACGGCCCGATTTGAAATAAGATTATTCATGGTTATTACAAACAAAATATAAAATTTGAAAAATACTGAATACTCACTAGAATCCAACTATTTACTCATAAGCACCTCTTGTTCTCAATATACTGTCCACTAGTAAATACATTTATTTACTTTAAGTTATACGTATAAGGTTTAAGGTAGTATTGTTCTATTAAACACCAATAATAACCCAATTTCACTCTTGTTATATTCAATTTGGAAGTTATTAATATGTTATTTTTTTTGTTCACTCTTTATTTTATTTTTTATATTTTTATATTATAACGCTTGTCAAAATATCATATTATATGCACTGCTTTAATATCAACATAAGTACTTATTGTTCTACAACACGAGGGTAGACCTCACTGTAAATCAATTTCTAGTGTCCTTTCTATACACTTTTCTATTATGTTTATATTTCTCATAACCAGAATATATTATTATTATTATTATTATTATTATATCATTATTCTCATTTGTGGCCCTCAATAGACTGTCTATTTCGTATTTATATGGGTACCTATCCATAATATTGATAGCTCATATGTCCACGTATCGAACCCAGTGGCGGTTTTGATAAAACATCAAAGGAGGGAGAGGTGATTTTAAATTTTTTTGGCCCCATACCATGACACATATCAAATAAAGGATAAAATTTGTTTATGGTCCGTCCTATTATAAATTACACATTACTTTCATTTTAAATTCTGAATGGAGCCAATAAGCTTATGGTTTTACAACTGTTTTATCTGTGGATAACTTTTCTACCAGAAATCCTGATCAGATATATACGATGTAACAACTTTTCTGAAAAGAAATTTTGTTTGGGAGGTACTTATGTCACTTGAAATTTTCTTCAGGGTTTTCTCAACAAATGTGAAAAACCGAAAAGAAAAAAAAACCGGAAAATTTACGAAATATATACTAGTAAAATATTACAATTATTTTTTCTGTCAACAACTTTTCTACCAGCAATTCTGTTTAGATTTATAATGAAAGTACTTTTTCTGAAAGGAAATCTAACTGAGGAAATACTTAAGGGAGTTGATTTTTTGATTTTCCGAAGAATTTTTTTTAGCAAATGTGGAAAACCGGGAAAAAACCGTACATTATTACACAAATATTATTAAAGGAAATATATAATGCCTATTTAATTATTTTACCATAATAATTTTTTCTTAATATGACATATATTGTTGACAAAGCATTACTATCAAATGAACTCCACTCAGAATCGTTTTTTCGTTAGCAATGGTTTATCGTTGTTTACGTTGAGAACATACTTAACAGTTAAAAAAATAAAAGGTCCAGGGGAGGGGTGATCGCACCCATATCCCCCCTAAAAACCGCCACTAATCAAACATATTTATTATTTCGACCGGATGTCATGTGTTTAAGTATATTAATAATGGTCTGCCAAGTTTTTTTTAATGCCTGTGATAGGTAAGTATTATTGTTGTATACTTGCGACATACTGGCGTGATTATTTATAAGCTTAAATTCTTATTGTTCGTAAGCATTAACAGCAACAATAAAAAAAAAAAAAAAAGTGTTATAAAGATATTACACTTCTTATAGTGTAATCGTGCATAGGTATATCACTTATATCCTACAGGCTTACAATAAAATTATAATATAATAAACCTACATAGGTATTTGTTATACGGACGTACAATAAAATACTACCTATTAAAATCGTATTTTACAGGAATTAATGTTAATTGGTGATACTTTTATAAGACTTCACATTTTTATTATTTGTTAATTTTTAAAAGTAATATTACTTGTAATTACCAAGGTATTTAGGATTGCCAACCATCCTACATGTGTTTGATTTGTTCTACATCCAACAACGCTTTAATCTTTATGTAGGACAATCCTACATTGCGAACGTCAATATATAGACTTCAATGGGTTATAGTAATAAAAGATCAGTGAAAATACTTTTTAATAGTTCATTATTAAATCTTTTGATAGACAAAAAATTGTCCTACATCACACAAATGAAAGTTAGTGTAAAATTATTGGAATTTATCTAAAGTCGTAACTCGGTGGTGGAGGAGGGTTCAGTGGTATACGTTTAAACGTATATATAGTGCCTACATTTAAAATATGTTAGATCCCTAAAAAGAGCGGGGTCAGTATACTACTTTACCAGTTTGCTCCCCCTCCTTAAACGGGATATAGTCCGCCACTGTTTAGCTACCTACCTTTTGTATTTGAAAACAATATTTCACTCATATTTTATGTTAAAAATCATGTAGGTATAGGTAAGTAATATATTAATTATAATAGCTAAATTTTCATTCATGGCTCATTTATCCTTATATATATATATATAAACTAACTAAATTACCCGGTTTCGCCTGTGTGTATTTTTTGTTTTTTTGATATTTACTATATTATTTTAGAATAGGCATTATGGGTAACATTGTTAAGTGCAAAATATATTTTATGTTATTATTTATAATACCTATCCTTGTACCTTTACAATAGGTATGGTTCTTCCTTCAAGCATCAGTATTACTAGACTATCAGGTGAGCCAAATTTAAAGTTCCTACGTTCTGTAGTTTTTGAGAAATAGTGATCAGTGAGTCAGATACCTATGTATATTTTTAAAGTAATAACTATTATGACTAAAATGGTATATTATATAATATAGTAATGTAGACACAATTGATTTTTCGTTTAAATCACTACAACCTCAACTACTATACGACTAATTTCAGATTCTGAACTGAACGATAAATGTATTAGTTTTACAATGATGTTTATTTCTTTTCTGTGTATAACTTTTCTCCCATACATTTTGCTGCGATTTTCAAGTGTTGTACTTTTTTCAAAAGTAAACCTGACTGGGGTGGTACTTTAAATAGGTCATTTTTTGATTTTCCGAGGAGTTTTATCAATAAATGGGAAAAATAGAAAAATAGGTACAATATTAAACAAAAATTATTAAAGAAAATATATAATATATGAGCAATTATTTCACCATAATATGACATAAATATTGTTGACAAAGTAACACTATTAACCGAACTTCGCTCAGATTCGTTTTTCGTTAGCAATGGTTAATCATTGCGTACAAACATAATTCAATTTCCCCTTTACATATCCAGCTTTTCACCTTCAACAGTGGCACACCCACGTGCGAAGTATGTCCATCTTTTTATTATTTCGATTAAAACATTTATAAAAATGTAAAATTTCAATGGAAACATTTATATAAATAAATAATGCCATTAAAAACATTTTATTTATCACGTTTGGCAACAATATTCCGCATCGCGCGGTCAAACACGGTTGTTGCGGAATTTCCACATTCGTATCTTCCACCGCAGAAAAAAACACATCGTGCGGCCTGAACCTTAGAAATAGGGGAAATCTCCCTGCAGTTTATCGTCTCTCAGAATTCATAGAAGTGACTAGAGGGTCTTTAGCACCTCCAAAAATACCCAATAAGCTGTTTTATAGCGTAGACTAAACATTTTACCCGTGTGTTTCATAATTAATTTAGCAGATCAAAATACAAATTACCTACTGACAATGCATGTATGTACAAAAACTAAAGTTAAACAAGTTATGATTGATTTGTATGTAAAAACTTATAAATAATATATGAATAATGTATAAGAGGATTGTGGGGATATTGTATCTACGTGTCTATGTTGTGTCCATATTTTTAACAGTGACCTACTCATCATGTGAAATACCTATGTTCGTATCTTTTTTATTGGACACTTTTGGTACATGTAGGTACCTGAATTATTCCTTAATAAGAAAAAATTGTGACATTACGCTAACAAATTTTTATTTATTTTGTACTCACAATTAAAACAACTTATAATGAATCTAATCAGTTAAATATTACATTTTCAACAACTTGTACTGAACAAAAAAATTATATTCACATAACCAAAAACAATTGGAAAAATGTCTTACTTAATTAGGGTAGACACCTAAGCTATTTCTTAGTTGACTTAAAAAACAAAATAGGTACGTATCTAGGTACTTATCGATATAGCTGTCTACACAAATCAGTTGCGTGGTAAGTTTAAATTTTTAATACCTATTCATAATATTTTATGTAGGTACCTATTAAGTTAATACAGGTACCTAAGGCTTCGCCCAATAATAGGTTTTCAAAACATCTTTAACTATTATTAGTATTATTACGTATAGACGTGAAAAAAAACAAATCAGCATTTGATTTTTAAACAGTAGGTAGGTAACCTTATATAGGTAGATTAGGTTAATTATCTAGGTTTATTAAAATAATAATTTTTTATTTAAACTTAAAATAGGTTACTATGCAGTTATGTACAGCCAGGACTTTTTGAAAGGAGAGTGTCTCATTATCCACAATTAATAAGAAATTTTTTTTTTTTAAAACGAATTTTAATACATTCATATAATACTTAAACACGGATGGAGGGGGAATGTCCGAAAAGCCGAAATACCCCTCTGGTTCCGCTACTGTTGCTTTGTTTAATACCTACCTTCCTTTAGGTAGGGTTATCATAGATATAGGGAGTTATTTATATATACAATTTTATTTCTAAAATATTCATGGCTTTCCCTACCTTCTCGAATTATGTAAAATAATATCGAATTCTCTATTCAGTCAGAAGCGTAGTTATCTACTGAATAACTGTGGTCGGAAAACAACAAATTAATCAAGAATATTTTGCGAAGGAATTAAATATATTCGATAATTTAATTTAATAACAACCGTCGCGTGGGACAAAATACATATTTAGATAACGTTCAAGTCATGCAGTAAAACCCTACAATGCACCTCAGCCTTGGTATTAAAATTAAGAATAAGTAATCTATTTAAATATGCTATAGCCTTAAGACGTGTAGAAGACGGCATCGATAGGGTTTCGATTCTAGGCTCTTATTTAAAAATGGGTAACGGGGTGTAAGAAAGCTACAGTCCTTTCTTGGGCGGGCCCTCGGAGAAGTAGGTACAATTTCAAATGGTCACATTCTACTGGAACATCAACGAAAGAAACGAGTTAATATTGATGGGTTTAAATATATTTCGTTGATATTTTAAAATTTTTTAGCATAAACGCCAAATAGTGTTGTTGGATATTTTTTGAGGTACCTACCAATAAAACAGATATAAAGTAAGTGTACATTACTTTCAATCATTCAAATATTTGATAAATTCTTCGGGCATTACAGTATGTTTCCTGAACTCTTCCCAATTGGGTCTCAGTACGAACGACAAGAATCGAGTTGGGGTGAAGGAGGTTTTGGAAATGAAACAGTAGTCGATAGAGTTCCAGCAGATATGATGCATTTGATCGATCCTTCATGGTAAGCGAATTACAAAAACATCAAATTTAAATTTTAAAATGCATATTGTGTTTTTAAGGTATCAGTTTCCTCCAATGGAATCAATGTGGTACAAATGGTTGGGTATTACTACTTTCTTCTTGGGTGCATTATCAGTCACGGGCAATGGAATCGTGATATACATATTTACCTGTACAAAAAATCTAAGAACACCTTCTAACCTGCTGGTAGTGAATTTGGCATTTTCCGATTTTTGTTTAATGTTCTTCATGTGTCCACCAATGGTTTGGAATTGTTTATATGAGACATGGCTGTTTGGTATTATACTTATAACGATTATACAGTTATTTTTTAAACTCATTACATATACCTACTTTATTTAAGGACCTTTTGGTTGTGAGCTATACGCTATGATTGGATCTCTGTTCGGAGTGACATCAATATGGACTATGGTCTTTATAGCTTTAGATCGTTATAATGTTATAGTCAAGGTATGTACAAATACATTTAAACAATCATTTATTTGAGGTAATTTGCATAGCAACATTTATATTTATGCTTAGGGATTATCTGCAAAACCAATGACAACAAAGTTAGCTTTATTACAAATATTTTTCATATATATGCATGGATTAATTTGGACTTTAGCACCATTTTTTGGATGGAGCCGGTAAATAAAAAATTTTTAAAAAATAATAATAATAATAATAATTTCATATGTTAAAGATATGTACCAGAAGCAAATATGACAGCATGTGGCACTGATTACTTAACTCTGACAATGTCAAGTCGTAGTTATGTTTTATTTTATGCTATATTTGCATACTTTGTACCATTGTTGATTATCATTTACGCATATTATTTTATTGTGAAGGCAAGTTTAAAAAACATTTCATAAATCACACAAAACCATATTAAAATAGTAAACACAATCTAAATATAAAATCACAAAAAAATTACCTTCTTAATTTAGTAAACACTAAATATGTACTTCAGTAACTGTTTTTTTTTTAAACAGTAATAGTATAGAGATAGTAATATTTTCACTGAAATATGTACTTGTGGAATTAAAAGGCAATTTTTTATTTTTAGTATTTTTTATTTTATTATAATATAATTCATGAGCAGTAGTGTTGGGACATATATTAAAAATTTTAAATATTAGGTTAACTGGATTGCTATATCCGGATAATTGATTTCCGTGAAGTCCGAATATTCTTGATTATCCATATTATCTATATTTTAATGTTTATTATGTTCGGAAACATTGTTAACATTCTGTACTTTCAATGTTTTCCAAGTACCTATGTATTTTAATTTTAATATATGAGTAACCATTTATATCCCCAAAAAATATTCTTAATTACATTTTATATGAATATATTTAATTAGTAAAAATATCTGAATAGCAGATACATATGTATATATTACATCTAATATCTGGATAGTATATTATCCAAATATAACCAGATAGTACGATTATTCAAATTGTTTTTTAATCCGGATTTTAAAATACCTGAGTATCCGCATAATCCCAACACTAATTTACCGTGGCGCCCAAACTACACATGGAATGTAAAAATTGCTACACATCATATTTTGGGTGGGCGAGTGTTTCTGGTAATTAGAATTTGGGATAGTCAAAGTAGAATAAATATGAACATTTAAGTTATACTTTTCAGTTTTTAGGTAGTAAAATATATACAAATGTTTTTGAGGACAGTGGTGGTTTTGAATTTAAAATTCTGCTACACCATAAAAATAGTTTCGGCGCCATCGTTCATGAGTACTATTATTATTAAGTTTTTAAATAACATTTTGAAATATGAAATAGGCAGTAGCATCACATGAGAAATCTATGAGAGAACAAGCAAAAAAAATGAACGTGACATCTTTGAGATCAGGTGATCAGAGTAATACTAGTGCAGAATTTAAGCTGGCTAAAGTGGCTTTAATGACAATTTCCCTGTGGTTCATGGCTTGGACTCCATATTTAGTGATTAATTGGGCTGGAATATTTCAATTACTTACATTGGACCCATTATTCACAATCTGGGGTTCAGTTTTTGCCAAAGCTAATGCTGTATACAATCCAATAGTATATGCAATTAGGTAAGTAGATTAAAAGAAGTTAAAATAATATTTAAAAATTATGTTAATTTATTTATTTTTCACAGTCATCCAAAATATAGATTGGCGTTGAATAAGAAGTTCCCGTGTCTTGTGTGTGGACAATTGGAAGATGACAAGAGTGACTCAAAATCGGTTGCATCTGCTCTAACAACCATATCCGAAGACAAAGTCTAAAATATTTTAACTGAATGGAATATGTCAAAACAAAGTTATCTATATGATAACTTATGTACTCTATATGTTGTTTATAATTTATACCTTTATTTTAATTTTCTACGTATTTTCCTTATCCATTGGGATTGGTTTTGTTTCAAAGCGGCTTCTAGTGTATTCTTGACATGAACCAAGTTCAATGGATTTGTTTGTAGAAATAATGATTCGGTAAAATTATTTTTTTCTAAATCTAATCTCAACGTTATAACTGGTATGGTTTGATGTAATAAAGATCTGGATCCCATCTGTACACATATTATATATTATGTTGATTAGTTGTGTTTACATATTTACTTATCTATATGTCCTACCTGATGAATGTTAAATATTAGACTTTGGTATTCAAAATGTATTAATAATATTTAAACATAATATAGAACATCACCTAATGTTTAAAAAAAAAACAAACTTATATTTACATTAATGACTATCTACATAATATATTAACTATCTAGTTTATTTCCAATTATGTCTTTTTTTTGTTTATTAATTTGTAATCGTATTGTGAAATTTAAATTATAAGTTCATATTATTTTAATATTTTCCAGTATACAGTCAATTGTTTTTTTTTCTTATGTTTGAATAATATTTCTACACAATTTATCTTTTCACAATTGTTTGGTACTGGACATTGTAAAGAGTAATATTATTATGTATGACGTAATACATGAAGTTGTTTTACTTTTTGATTTAGACAAAGTAATTGTATAAAATGACTAATCTACAACTTACATCAGTTTCAAATCGCCATTCCAGTTCCTTGAAGTATGGATAAACAAATGCACTGGATGAAAGAATATCTTGTACATATGTTTTTTGACTTTCAAAAAATAAAATTATCATTTCCAATTTAAATTCATTGAAACCATATTCTGTTAGTGATTCTTTTATTTCCACATCAGTTAGCTATATCATAAAATAAAATAGATGTTAACAACTAGATATATGTTAAATTAAAAAAAAAAAAAATAAAACTTACTTTACGCTTACAGCTTTGTACACACATAAGACATATGCTTTTTACAATTGATGCAATATTTTCCTCGTCAATCTCCAATTTTTCTTAAATAAAATTTATTTTATTTTTTATTTATTTTCTTAATACTAATTGTTTTAATAAACCTAAGTCCTAAAGTTATGATATGGTAACTTTATTTTATTTTTAAAACAAGTCTAAGAACCTAAGTGTAAGCGATTACATAAATACATTTTAAAAATTTAACTTAATATATTTTTTTTTGTTAAAATTTAATTAAACAACTATATTATTAATAAACAAAAATAATACCTGCAGCTTTATTATAAAGATTTGTATCAGGACCTTTGTCCATAAAATGTTTAGTGAGCTTCAAAAAATCCTTTACAACTGAAAATGTATAAATATGTTTAGTTCAATAGATATTCAATTTGAATTATGTAATTAACACTTACTAATTGACTATTATGTTTACCAAATTAACTTAATATGCTTACTTAAATAAATTAAAATTGTCTACCTATTAAATTTGTTGTTAAATCAAGAAATTGAAATTGCAAGAATTAATAATTACAACGATTTAATATAAATTATGATGTGTGAATTTGATATGATTTAATTAATATCAAAAAATAGAAATATTAAACAAATAATTATTCTAACCAAAAAAATTAATGAATATCAAGCATTATCTACCGAGGACGGATGCTGGATCAAAATTACAAATTGGTCAATTGTACGTTGAATACATAAATACTTAAAGAGATAAGGCAGATATTTTGTTGTGTTCTCCTTTAATAGGACGTCTTGCCAAATGCCTTATTTAAACATCCTATTTGCTTACCATTGTCTGGTTGTTGAGCCAAAAGTTGAAAACTACTTGTGAAAACTTCCTTAACAGATGCCATTGTGAAGACTATTTACTACCTACATCAAATATTTTTAACAATAATACGTATAGGCTAAATACTATACTAATTAAAAATATTTCAACCTTATTAAAGTGTACAATAAGATAAAAAAGATCAGTTTAAAATTATAAGATATTACAATAGTATTTCTATTGAATTGAGTATTACAATTTAATAATATGAAGAGTGTAGACTATAGATACTTTAATAATATTACCTCAGATTATATGAAAATAATCTAATATGTGATGATACAAAATAAGAAATTACCGCCTATCATTAATGTTATCAATGGTTATCTAGGTATCACTTATCACCTTGTCTTACCATGTGACATGTGTAAATGAATGGTCCGGGTCCGTGAGAATAAAAATGTGCCTGGGTTTATACGTCTATGGTTTAATCTGGACGGGTATAGAGTTATTCGGAAAATTATAAGAGTACAATGAATGATTAATAATAAAACAAACCGTCCTTTACGAGCGCGTAATGGACTTCCGCGGTCTCGCTGTATACTAGCTAGAAATTCAAACCGCGGTTACAGATGTATTTTCGTTGTACAACTCCCATATTAAAACCATAAATAATATAAATATATTCAAGTACGTTCTTATGTTATCTGTGATTAAAACGCATTAAATACACGGACCAGCACAGATGTATGATAATAAACCAGATTGCTAGGTTCCCTATACGGACTAATGTCCGTTGAACCATATATGTTATCATATATAAAGTCCAATATTAATATTAGTCCGTGGTTCCCCATAATAATCATATGAACGTTTGAAGCCACATATTCTCCATTCACGATGTACCGATTTGTAATGGCGGCACGATGTAGAGAAGATAAAATAATGAAATCGCTGTGCGGTAGTTTGAAAAAAATCGTATATTTCGTCCGCTTTGGTTTTTCCTAATTATTTATGAAAAATATTTTAGATGTCGAAAAATGACTATCTTTGTCAGTGGCTATGTGTTAAAATCGATCTCTCTTTCGGTCGGAGTCATAATTCTAGTGCAAAATTAGAAAAAAAAAAAGAATGACGCGCCCGCTTAGTAATTCAATAAATTCAATAAATAAACAAATCGCTATGAAAATACAACTCGAAGTTTCAGATGACAACTTTATAGACGCTGTTGAACAGTCGGGTGAAAAAGAAAAGAGATCTAAGCATTTAAAAGCGCGGAGTCCTTTCGGAACGTATTCGAATTTTAAAAGAAACCAGATCGATATCTGTCGTGTAAACAGTTATTATACCTATTCTAGAAATCTTGAATTTCGAGGGCTGATTAAATGGAATAGACAACTTTTGTATGATTTTCTTATGAGAATTATTTTTTTAGGAAATGTTTCTGAGATTTAATTGCGCAGTAGTTTAAAGCGTAGAGTCCTCCCGGAACGTGTTGGAATTTTAGGAGAACCGATCAATACTCTGGTGAAAAAATAGTTATTATTTTACCTATTATAGAAATCGTGTATTTTGGTCGCCGATTAAGCGGAGTAGACAACTTTTGTACAATATATCATTAAAATACTGTTTATATTTTTTTTTGTATTTATCAGTTTTCATTGACTTTACTGAATTACGACCATACACTTGTGCATGGTGTTTCACTAACTTCCCCCTGCTTAAACTGAAGAGTGGAATATCTCGTCAACGGGTTGACGGAAATCAAAAATTTCGACCACAAAATCAATTTGAACAAATACCATATGTATCTATGGAATTTTGAATACAGGCTGCCGTTTGAATTTCAAAAGTTAACCTCCAAATCCTTTTGGAAGGGCGTTAGACCAATTTCAAATCAACATATAATTTTGTATTACGCTATTTAGTAAAAATGTTTCATTATACATTATTCTTTAATTTGTATATTTATAGGAAAAAATTGCTGTAAAATAAAATTTTGTACACTTTGTATGGGTACGTATATTATAGCGAAAACATTATTAACAAATGTACCCATACGGTAATAATTCCGTTATACGTTTTTCATTACCCAAAAGCAGAGATAACCTTTTTTTCAGTAGCTAGAAAAACAAACAAAATATAATGCAGGGTACCAGGGATCTATTTATGAATTTTGTTATCAGTCAGACCGTCACTTTTATTCACCACAGATTATCCGATAAATATCACAAATATACATATATAATTATGTAACAATAAACTAGATTGTTTACGACTGTATAATTACTACTGTGTTATAACATGGACTACTATAGAAATAGAGTAACCGTCATTTGTGTAATAATTGGACCATACCCGAAATGAAACGCAGAAATAACGGACAAATTTAATGAAATTAATTATTTTATTGTACCTATTCTTATAACTTCGGTTTTTTTTTTTTTTTTTGTAATAAACTTGAACATACATCTAGAGACTTGTTGACGAAAATGTTAATGGAATTTTGAAATTATTATTGAGCCATTTTTATGCTATTTATGAATATTTTAATTTTTCGTGTTTGTTGCAATAAATTATAAAAAATAGTGATTTCGCACACAAAATGTGGTGTTATTACCAACATTAACGCTTTCGTTCATGTTTTGATTTTCAAACTGAGCGTACGGCTGATAGATTTTTCAAAACCCCTTTTAAAAATCAACGGTCATGTCGGTGAAATGTAGGCCCCACCCCGAGGAAAAAAACAAGAATCGATCTGTTCGACCGTAAACTTTCGACCGGCGATTTTAATGATTTCCATAATAACTGCGAGTTACTAGGCCATGTCGTGACTAAATACATATAATAACCAAATTATCATTGATTTATTTCTTAACGATAAGCCCGGATGCAAGGTCGGTGTTATTTATCGCAAATCGCAATTAGCAAGACGCAACACTATCAGCTATAATATACATTTCGGTATGGGAACGGGTCGCTATCAATAACAGTGGCACGGCATGACGTATGTACGAATAATATTAATAGTATCGACGAATTTTTGTACGCTACAAGCTCTATCGTGATTCGTACGCTCGAGACGGGGAGAAACCGCGAGTGACGAGTAGACGGCAGCTGTCCCGCGATCCCATACCAGAACCCGGGTTATGAGTCATCGAGCG
The DNA here is from genome assembly GCA_902439185.1 of Cinara cedri. Taxonomy (NCBI): domain Eukaryota; kingdom Metazoa; phylum Arthropoda; class Insecta; order Hemiptera; family Aphididae; genus Cinara; species Cinara cedri. Next base: position 1,231,824 of record CABPRJ010002369.1, read on the forward strand.
AGCGGGCACTCGATCGGAGACGGTGAAGAGGACGTTGGGTTAGGTTAGCGGAATTATCGCGATTCGCGAGGCGAACGTCGCGCAGTGACGGCAGCTGCAGCAGCTGTTCAGCCTGCCGTTGCGGTGCTGTTTTTTTTGGGGGGGGGGNNGGGGGGTGGGCGGGTGGCGCCGTGGCGGCGAGGAGAGGAGACGGGCGCCTTGATATTTTTCCGCGACAATATCACCTTGACCTCGACGATGACGGTTCGTGAGCGTGCGCGCGCTTTCGTGTGTCGTGGCGAGCGATGGGATAAGGACCCGATAATTATTATTTTGAACGAGCATCCCTTGTCATTTTCCGTCCCGATATTTCCCGCGATAACTGAATGGCCCTCGTTGTTTTCCGCCCAGACATTGTCGCCGTCAGTTATTATTATTGTTTTAAATAATAATAATTGTTTTAAATACCGCGGTCATTTGCACGTTAACGCGTCGCAATAACATAATTTGCAGAATCCGATTCCCGCGGTTATTATTTTATTTTCTTAATTATTTATTCACTCGGTACACGGGAGTAGGCATATATATACATATATATATATATATATAAATTATGTTATATATCTGTGGGAATGTTTTACCGCGTTATCACGTCGGTCGTAAAAGGCGGCAAACCCACAATGCGATTGGTTATCCGCACGTTGCGCATCCCTGGCGACCGCCTAAAACCCGCGCGCGCCTTGTCCCGTGTTTTTGTCTGTGTGTGTGTAATTCGCCGAAAACCAATGTTGTAGTTCACGGGGTCCTCGGCAGACGACGCTCCGCTTGACACCGATGTACTACGCACATGCGCACTAAGCAACGGCGTTATGGATTATGTTCGTTCGGGCCATGGTGCACACGGTACAATAATATTGTACGAGCGTTTTATTGTTATAACGTGTCATTTTCACTAGACCGTAACCGATTTTATTAATATTTGAAACGCATACTGCCGAGTATGGGTTATTATTTACAATCAAAAATGCGCGATACGTTTTGAAACGATTTTCAGGTGCCGTTTTTCACGCGTCAATATTATCGTAATAATTATCGTGTGGAAATTAGGCAAACAAATAATTATTGTTCCGCAAAATAGGCGTCACTGTGACTGCTTTGCATGACCGCACCACCCTTCTGCGCCAGCCTTTAATGTTCCATCAATAAGTCCGCAGTCTATGGTGTGGCGCGACTGTGCTCGCGCGTGTGTGTGTCTGTTCGTTTTTTATTATCTAGATTACTAATGCAATTTTGTAACCAACCTCTTTTTACGTAACCAACGCGCTTGTAGCGTGTCCCGTGTAAAGAAAACCACTGCACTCGTCTAAACTCTATCGTACGTCGTCGTCGACCGATATTTCGCGTTTTAGTAACGCCACCCGAAATTGGTTAAACGTGTCACACCCAAATCGGCCTTTATTCGTTGAAAGTAAAAAAGACCGCAACTGTCGACTCGGCGTCTCGTCGCTGGACACCTTGTGACCACGTTACGTCGCGGTAAACCGTCGTAATTGTACTACGAATTTCCGCAACCATGGCCGGAGGAGAGCTTAACGATTTCCATCAGATACTCGCCAGCCTACTGAGCACTGACAACAACGTGCGACAATCGGCCGAGGTAATGGTTTAAAGTACCTAATTGATTCAGTAGTGTACACTATACTGTCGGGAAATCATACGATCTTGACCGTAAAGACTTAGGGTATTGCAGTCTGCCAGTGTCAGTTCCTTTTTGTTTTTGGCAACTAATTTTCTTGGACTTGTCTATACGGTTCTGTTGTAAAGTTTACTGTGTATTGAGTGTGTGTATGGTTACAGTCTTCAGCAAATAGCTACCTGTTGCCCGTGCTTCAATTGAATCTTGTATCAATATATACATTTAATATATTGTCCTAGTATAACATTAAAGTATAAATAAATTGTAATTTATTTGCAGGAGACTTATCAGGCGCTACCTTTGGAAACAAAAGTGTTGTACTTGTTCAACGCTGTGCAAAATGAAAGTGGTGATGTTGATGAAAAACATGTAGCAGCTGTTATGTTGCGTCGACTAATGGCTAATGATTTTATAGATTTTTTTCCCAGCGTAATTATTTATTTTGCTTTTATGAAATTTATTAATTTGTTTATAGATAGGCCACTTATCTAATTGATTAATTAATATAGTTAACAGTTGAAAACCAAAAACAGTTTAAAAACAATCTGTTGTTGTGTGTAAATAACGAAAAAAATGATATCTTACGTCGCCGCATGTGTGATGTTGCTTCAGAAGTTGCCAGGAATCAGGTGGACGATGACGGTAATAACAGCTGGCCAGAATTTTTGAGTTTTTTGTTCCAAAGTGCTAATTCTCCTTCAAACGAATTGAAAGATTGTGCACTTAGAATGTTCACGTTAGTAATAAATATTTACGCATAAATTACTAATACTAGGTTTTCACAAAATTTTATTGAATTTTAGGAGTGTACCTGGAGTTTTTGGTAACCAACAGTCCAACTATTTGGTTGTGATAAAACAGATGCTTCACCAGTCATTAAACGTACCCGACTCAAATGTAAATTTATCAGTATTAATGTGTTGTGTGTGATTATATTATTATTTATTAGCAATTAATGTTAAAGGTACAAATACAAGCAGTTAAAGCAATTTGTTCTTTCATATTATACAACGAGAAAATTGTGGAAATTCATAAACAATTTATGGATCTATTACCCGACATGATGATAGTAAGATTAAGATTTATTAAAAAAAAAAAGGTATTTTAAAATTATTATTTTGTCAACAGATAATAAATAACAGTTTGGTTGCTGAAGAAGACGATTCTCTGATTAAGTTATTAATTGATTTGGCAGAAAATACACCCAAGTTTTTAAGATCACAGTTGACTAATATAATAGAAATGTGTTTGAAGGTGAATTAAATTTGTTTGATTAATTATTCAGAATTATATATTAATTGAAAAATATTTAGTATCTCAAAAATGAAGAAGCTAATGAATCTTATCGGCAAATGTGCCTCGAAGTAGTTGTCACATTTGCTGAAACGGCACCGGCAATGATGCGCAAAGAATCATCCAAGTATATTTCTCCGTTGGTTGTTCAGGTGTTAGAACTTATGGCGTCTATTGAAGACCAGGACGATTGGTCTAGCGAAGATGACCCAGATGATAGCGACCAAGAAAAGTAATTACTTATTATTTTAGTTAAATAAATGTTGTAAATGGTATTTTTTTTTTTTAGTATGAATGTAATGGCTGAATCTGCACTGGATAGACTGGCTTGTGGTCTTGGTGGTAAAACTGTGTTACCACATATATTGAGTAATGTGTCAACTATGTTGTCTAATCCTAATTGGAAGTTCAGGTATAAAATATAATATTCTAATATTATGTTTCAAAAGTTGTAAAAAATTATATTGCATTGATTATATTTAGACATGCTGCTTTGATGGCAATATCAGCCGTGGGTGAAGGATGCCACAAACAAATGCAACCAATGTTACAAGATATTTTGGATGGAATTTTAAATTTCTTGCAAGATCCTGTTAGTAATTAAATAATAATTCTCAGTAATACTTACAAATAATATTTTCTTTGTAGAATCCTAGGGTACGCTATGCAGTGTGTAATGCTATTGGTCAAATGGCGGCAGATTTTGCTCCTACATTCCAGAAAAAATTCCATGACAAAATTGTACCGTCCATATTATTGCTGCTTGATGATAATTCAAATCCTAGAGTTCAAGCACACGCAGGTAAATTTTAAATAATAAATTGGCTATGATTAGCCTGTGGTTATTTAATTTAATTATTATAATTGTTTATGATAAGAATTTAGTATAATAACATATTCTTAACCCTTCATTGGTATAGATGTTAGCGTTTCTCTAATATTAAATTTATTTTAGAAACTACTTGTCAAATAAAATTCAATTTTTTTTTGAAATTCATGAGGACATAATATTGTACTTAAATAACAACAAAAACATAATGTAAACATCTGTGAGTATTACGAGCAGTGAAATTCTTCATTTCCGATTATGTCAGCGTCCTGTTCTCACGATACGTGTCATAATTTTTTCATTTTTATTTTTTTTACAAAATTGACAAAAACTGTCATTACCAAGTATTTATTTATTTTAAATATAATATTTTTGTTGATCAATAGTATGGTGGTTTTATTATTATACCATAATTTTAAAGGTCAGTTGTTTTTTATGTGGTGTGTATGTATGTAAAGAATATACTTCTACTTGTCCAATATGTCATACCGCAAAAATAAACTTGGACAATTTGAATGATAAATTATAATTTTCAATTCTTTTTTTATAATTTGTATTATTATAACAGGTTTTTTATAGTATAATTGTTTACTAAAAAACCGACAATGTTAGGGTGTTGCCAATTATATTTCATGTAAAATTAATAATTATTTTAATACCAATTTCAATTATAAAGTATCATAAATAATTTGAAAAAGAAAAAAAATGTATTTTAAAAATTAATTTTTATTTAAAAAAATATTATGATGATAAATAATGATAATAACAATTATAATGTGTAGTTAATTGTATGATGAGTTAATAATAGTTTTAGAGTAAGGGTCTTCAGTTCGCGGCCTACCTTGTCATTATTTGCGGCCCGCGATTACATTTGAAATATAGCATATCTTTTCTATTTTTGATAAAATTGGAACAGTCATAAGCTAACAAAATAATTTGGTAATATGCGAAAAGATAAATTAAATTATTTACTCTTTTTGGTAGTATTTAAACTTGTGAGCATATATTTTCACAAATGAAAATTATTAAATTAAAAACTAGAGTTCGGTTTCGCATTGTCTCAGATCCAACCAAATGTAGAAAAATTAGTTTGTGAAAAATAATGTCAGAAATCAGTTATTACACTAAATTTAAAATAAATAATTTGTAATTCAAAATTAAAATTTTTTGTTCTATATATGTTTTAATAATAATAAAATTGAATTTTGTATAAATACATTTGTTTACTACAAATGCGGTCTGCAAGATGAATAGAAAATAATATGTGGCCCGCTAAATTAAAAGGTTGAAGATGACCCCTGTTCTATATTCTATTCTAAAAATGCTGGAATAAATCGTGCAGGCAGGTGCGCTGTCATTGGCTATAGTTATTGTCACCCGTCATTTTTTTCGTGATTGGTCGGTGGCCGGGGCTCACCGGCGTTTATTAGGATGGTTATAATTACAATGGTTTGAGCATAATATGTATAATATTTTCGCGGAGTAGAATGTTGTAAGTAGCTCCTATTTACGTGGAGTGTTATGAAAATTTGATCAGGTTGTATACAACTGGATCGTCGCCGGCAGATCACGTAACATACCTGAGTGAAACTGGACATGGTTTTGTCATACATTTTTCTAGACTTATTTGGAATAGATTATAGAGCAATATATTTTATACTGGGTGTAACATGAAGATCTAACACCTGAATCATATGTTCTGTTTAATATTTTAAAATTTTTTTTCTTCTAATAATTTCTAGAACCATGCTCTATGATCATTTATTTTTAATTAAAAAAAAATATTGAATTTTTTACAATATTTCATAGAAGTTATGTATGTACATTTTTTCAATTGACAATGTTTTGAATATGAGATTATTGAGTTACTGATTATCAAAATAATTCAATTTATTGATACAATTTATTTTGTGTGAAACATTTTATTTTAATGATTGATGAGGCAGGTACACTATTGAAAACGAGTATGTACAAAATCAGTTTTTTATTACAAATAATAATAAAAGTCCATTAAGATTGAGCAAAAAAAACTTTAAATAATATGCGGTGATTATAATAATATGAGTACAGAAGATTATTTATGAAGGTTTGCGGATAATTTTCATATATACATTTGTATTTTCAGTTTTGTAATATATTAAATTTTAAATAATTATTGTCTATAAGTACTAATTAGTAATTGATTTAATTTTTTAACTACTGGATGTTGATTTCAATGCAATTAGCAATATAAGAACATGATGTAATGTGTATAAATATATAATCTAATATTTGTTTTAGTTTTTAAATAATTATCAGCCCGAAAAATTGGCTTGATATCCATACAATTTTGGCGTTACAAATATTTACTAATGATGAATCGTTTAGTTTCTAAATTTTGTTGAAGTTTACTAAAATTATTAATGCAGTTATTATTTATGATCCAATAGGCAAATTGATTGATATTATGTAGTAGTGGAAATTGACACAGTTTAAGTTATTGTAAACTTCAAAAAAATTTAAAAAAATTAACAATTCATTATTAGTAAATATAATTATACATAAACATTTTATTTCAAAATATATTTATAAAGTGACTATATTGGTTTTTGGAAACATAAATTTTTAGTCGGGGTTGGTCAAAATCATTTATTATATTATTATTTATATTAAAGTTGTATACAAAATGTACACTTTAAACTAAGTTTTAATTTTTATTACCATTAGTTGATATAAACAAGATTTGATATATAATTATACATCTATTTATTAGTATTATGTATTATATATATATATATATATATATAGTTTAATAGATTTATGATCATTGAAAATATTAAAATATATATTACATTATGTCTAATGGACATGAATTTAATATAATTACTAAACGTATTTTTTTCTCATTCAATTAAAACATAAAAATAAATTATTATTAATCATTATCATTATGAATATATTTTTTTTGTTATATTTTAATTAAAATGTTTTAATTGTTTTATTATAATAGGTGCGGCTCTTGTAAACTTTTGTGAAGATTGTCCGAAAAGAACACTGTTATCTTATATGGATCAAATGATGATAAAACTTGAGAACATATTGCAAGCTCGTATTGCTGATCTTATGGCAGGCGGTAGTAGAAAACTTGTACTGGAACAAATAGTGACTACCATTGCATCAGTTGCAGATACTTGTGAAGGAAGTTTTGTCAAATTTTATGATCATCTAATGCCTTGTCTGAAACAAATTATTTCCAATGCTGTTTCTCCAGAGTTAAAGTTGTTAAGAGGCAAAACAATAGAATGTGTTAGCCTTATTGGATTAGCAGTTGGTTCAGATAAAGTAAAAATAATTAATCATACTTGATTATTATTTAGTTTGGTTTAAATTTAATGTGTTCATTGTTGTGTTTAGTTTTTGGCAGATGCTAGTGAAGTTATGGATTTAATGTTAGCGACACATAACAAAGATGAGAAACTAGCAGAAGATGATCCACAAACTTCATATTTGATATCGTCATGGGCTCGAATGTGTAAAATTATGGGTACGTTTCACTAACACAAATATGTATTATAGTGGTAGTTAGTTATAAAAGATACATTTTTTTCTTAAAATAGTTTAATAGAGACCTCTCCAGTTTTGCTCTTTTTCTTGTAAAAGTAACATATATACAATTTGGTTGTTAATTAATATTATGACGTGCCTCAAAAGGGTTGAATATTTGAACTTTGGGTGTAGTTTTTCAGTTTTTCTATATATTATATCAAAAATGATTATTATATTTATAATAAAAGTATATACTACCATAAACAACTTTATTACAAATATTCTCTCAAATCTATTACTTAACAAGAAAAATAACAATGAAAATGTGCTTCTTTACTGACCATTATTGTATCTGAATTGTTGACATTACGACTAAGTTTTATGTAGTTTTATGTTTATAATGCCAAGTACAAGAAAATTACAAAACATTAGCAGTTTATTTTACTTATTTATTACATGAAGGTAACAAACATATGATTTCAATAACTACGAGTACTATGTATTTTTAAATTCTGCAAGTAATCTTAGTTAATAGAATATTTTTTCTAGAAAATTTAATTTAAAATGCCTTTTATATAAGACTAATAGTCATAAAGTTAACCCACTAATAAATATAATAGAAGATAATCATTACACAACAATAATGGTCAGTAAAGCACATATTACTTTCATTGTTAATTTTCTTGTCAAGTATTAGATTTGAGGGAATATTTGTAATATAGTTCTTTTTTCTTATGGAAAATCTAATTATTAATAATATTAGTAGTTTACACTTTTATTGTAAGTATAATAATTTTTGAGATACATAGAAAAGGCCCTCAAATTAAAATATTCAACCCTTTTGTGACATGTATCAATGTTAATCAATTGTGATCAAATTTTACACATGTTGTTTTACAAGAGAAATAAATAAATTTGAGATTTCTGCATCAAATTGTTGAATTTCAAAAATAACAACCACTCATTAATGTGCATATTTTTAATATGGTTTTATAGGAAAACAATTTGAACAGTATCTTCCTTTGGTGATTGGTCCTGTTTTGAATGCTGCTTCCATGAGACCTGAAGTTGCACTTGTGGATAATGATGAGATGGGCACCATGCCAGAAGCTAGTGATTGGCAGTTTGTGCCACTAGGAGAACAACAGAATTTTGGTATTAAAACTGCAGGTCTTGAAGATAAGGCATCTGCTTGTGAAATGCTCGTTTGTTATGCACGCGAATTGAAAACTGGGTTTGCTCCTTATGCTGAAGATGTTGTAAAACTAATGGTGCCATTGTTAAAATTCTATTTCCATGACAATGTTCGAATAGCTGCTGCCCAGAGTTTGCCTTGTCTTTTGGAGTGTGCAGAAACTAGAGGTATGCAATAATTACAAGTTATATTTTTATTAAGTTTCAATTATTTAGTTATGTATTTTTGAAAAATTATTATTAAAAAAAAAAAAAAATTCTGAAATGTAATTTCTTGTAATTTTGTACTTAACTCGTGACCAATCACACGGGTTTATAATTTATCCTATTCATACATAACATGAGTGTAAAAATTGTTATCATATTTTTATCGTTCAGTACCTTCTGATAACACGTAATAATGTTACATGTATTACAACAGGTTTATTTCTAACTGGGGTAAATTTTTATCGAGTACGAGTATTAATAGCTTTAGAAACCGCGCAAGTGGTCATGAGTTACTAACCATAAAAGGTATACAATAATTTAGATATTATATTTTTAGTTTTTATATAAAATACTTGTTTATATGTGTATTTTTAACAGAATAACTCATGAGCATCTGAATGTATTAATATTAAATGCAATAACAAATATTATGTTCTTTTCCATAGTTAATGATTATTATGTATTTTTGTAAATACTTAATGGATTTAGTTTTAAACTTGATAATCAGCAGTCTTTAGTATATTATTAAAATTATTTATTTGGCAATTATAGGAGCAGAGTATTTGCAACATATGTGGACTTATATTTGTCCTGAACTTTTGGGAGCTATTGATGCTGAACCAGAATCAGATGTTGCTGCTGAGATGTATGAAGCATTAGGAAAAGTAAATAATATAAAAAAAAAAAATTGCACAATTGTTAACTATTAATTATAATTTTTAGTGCATAGAGTTATTAGGAACAGGTTCCTTATCAGACAGATGGATGAGAGATTTATTGCTGATTTTAGAAAAGAATTTAAATAAACACTTTGAAAATGAAATTGTACGTTTTGAGAGACGCACGGATGAAGATTATGACGAGGTATGTATTCACATAAATCATCATTTTCATAATTTTAAAATGTTAATATTTTTAGATTGTCGAGGAAAAATTAGCTATGGAAGATACTGATGATGTTTACAAGTTGAGCAAAATGACTGACATTTTACATGCACTGTTTATTACTTATAAAACAGATTTCTTTCAGTATTTTGATCTTATTGTGCATCAATTTGCTAAACTTTTGGTAAAATATTAGTTTTTACTATATATTTACTTAGTTTATTTTTTTTGTTTGTTCTAAATTACATAATTTATAATAGGAGACTAATAAGAGTTCATCCGATCATCAGTGGGGTCTTTGTGTTTTCGATGATCTGATTGAATTTTGTGGACCTGGTTGCGCGAAATATCAAGAATTTTTCTTACAACCAATGGTTGGGTATGTTACGGACTATAACAGTGAAGTTCGCCAGGCAGCTATTTATGGTTGTGGAGTGTTAGGCATGTGCGGAGGACCTAGTTTTGCTGGTGTTTGTGCTGAAATTATGCCTTTCCTTTTACAAGTGATTAATAGTCCCGAAGCTCGTCATTCTGACAACATAAGTGCTACTGAAAATGCTGTGTCAGCTATTGCTAAAATATTAGAGTATAACAGTACAGCTGTTAATGTTGACGAAATTTTACCACACTGGTATTAAAAGTTATTTCTTTAAATTTATGTTATGTTATTTCTCTATGTTATATTGTTTTTAGGCTCTGCAATTTACCAGTTTCTGAAGATGTAGATGAAGCACCTTTTGTTTATGGTTACCTTTGCAAGCTTATTGAGAACCACCATCCCATAGTATTGGGGGCTAACAATTCTAATATTCCTAGTTTGATACGGATTATTACAGAAGCGTTTTTCAGAGATGCAATAGATAGAAAACATTCTGTTGCCCAGCGAATGATCATGATTGCCAGACAAATACAGGTAATTATAAAGTATTATGAGAATTAACACATCGAAGGACACATTTTATTTATATGGTATAAAGATGTAGCAATAACATTGTTTTTTCAATTTTGATAGCCAAATACTCATAGCAAATTTATCTTTTAAGCTTTAACATTAATTAATGATATTAATAATTAATTATTAAGTATTTGAATGTTCAATTATTGAATTAAATTTTAAACACTAGTGCTGATAATATATCATCCATATCAGTGGTATCAATATTTCAACAATATTTTGGTCTTTCATTTAATTAAATTTATTATATTCTATTATGAAATTATTTTTTTTGTTACATGGATTAATTTTTATTTTTGAATTTATCTCTATTTTAAAAGTAAAAGCAGGGAAATATTTTACAATTCTGTATGTTTTTAGATTCATGCGTAGCGAGGGAGCTATTGGTTTTACTAAGATATTAATTTTTTTTTTCTTCTAATCTGTGAACAAATTTTTTCTTAGTAAACTTGCTCTGATTTTTACATGTAGCAAATTTTCTGAATGCTAAAGTTGTCTAGATTGTACTTTAGAGGTCATTTTTTTGATTTTCGATGTTACTTTTAAATTAAAGTGGGAAAAAATGTAAGAAAACGATTTCATTATTTTAAAAAAACACAGGCGTCATTTTCTACCAGAAAAAAAAAAATTGATCGAAAAATCACAATACCTTTTTTTGATTTACTTTCTTACGATATCATCTTCAAAACTTCATCTATTAAAGAGTTTTAACTTTTGGAAGTTTTTTTGTTGTAATTCAGTTATAAATACATGCAGAGACTTGAAACTTGGTAATAATACTTATATTGGACTTACTTAGAGGTAGTAAATTTCCATAATGATCAGAACACCTTTTTTTTTTAAAAGCGTTTTGAAATAATATTTAAATGAAAATCTCAAAAAAAAATTATGGCACTTCAAATTATGTATTACCAAACTACCCTAGGAATTGTTTTTTGTCAAGCAATGGTTTATCGTTGCTTATAGAAATAAATGAAATAACCTTATGTATGCTACCTTCTCAACTTCTCACCTGCAACAGTGGACGCTCCCATCCCTAGTATCAGCTTTATTTACTGTTTTGTGTCTTTTAAAGTTTTATAATCATATTGAAAATCAAAAAAAAAAAAAAAATGGGCTACATATTGCCACCCTGAGTATTTAAACAATTAGCCCAATATATATTTTAAAAGTGCATTATATTTAATAATTTGGTTAGTATAGATATTTGATAGTATTAAAACATTAAAAGTGTTCTAAATACTAATTATATAAAAATAACTACTTTTTAATTTATAAATAATTAAAATGATTAATTTTCAGTTCATTAAATATTTTTAAATTATTATAAAGAGCATTTTATTGATGTGTTAAAAACTTATAAATTGAATTACTTTTTATTCAATAAAAAAATAATTGCCTTGTACGTACAATAAATTGTTTTATTAGCCCCAGAAATTAATTGTACTTGTAGCCTAGTTAAAAAGAAAAAAACCAATGGAAATTTATTATTTCATTATTATTATTAATATATATTGTTATATTTTATTTTATGAGCCAACTTGAACAATAATATTTTTTATTCTTATAAGTAAATTGTTAACAACCTTTTTCTCAAATTCGTTAATATTTAATATCTATTACTAGACACAGTAGAATATTTTATGGTTGATCAAAATTTCATCATACATAATATAAATATGTTCAATTTTGTTCTCGTAATAGTGGCAAAAATAATTTGTATTTTAATGATTACAGTCGAACGAGGAAGTATTTAATGCATGTTTGGCTGTATTGAACCCGGAACAGATAAAAACGCTACAAAGTATCTTGGCAGTTGATAATTAAGTTAAATATTCGACCACTAATCATTTATTATTATTATTGTGACAGACTTTTGAATCCTACCTTAACCCTTTGCTTGTAATATTATTATTATTTCATCATAATTTGTTATTTTTTGTTATATTATAACAAAATAGTTAGAATAAACTATGAATTAAAAAAATGACTTACTAATGTAATAGTTATAAAATTCAAAATACAAGTTATGTTATTACGTGAAATTTAATCTTATGTACCCTACTACATGCTTTTGTAGTATACATTTTTTTTTTTAAATCTTTAATTTTATATCTTATATAATATTATATATGAGCTATCTAACATAATATTATTTATACTTCCAATTGTATTTTATTATTTTGCTGTTAAATTTTATTAACCGTATTTAAATTAAAATAGATATATTGGATTTTTGTCAAATTAGAAAGCATAATTACATATGAAATAATGGTTTCCCTCAATTTTAGTAATTTTATTCTAATATTGTAATATTTTAATCAAAAAAATGTTTATGTATGAGGGGAAAATATTACTTAACCGTTTATTTTCCCATGCCTCTTGACGAGAGCATTGTTGTTAGTACATTAAGATAATATATTATTCAGTTAGAGTTAAGAATATTATAAACAAAATAAAAAAGTTATATGATTAAAGTGGAAATAAAGCATACTGCGATTGGACTGATAAAATTGCATAATATTATTTTTTTATTTTTGAACTAGGATTATCCTTTGAAAGAAATTAATGAAAAAAAGTAATTCCAGTTAGAATTGTATAGCAATGTGTTATGGCATGCACCTAACTAATGTGTACAAATTGCTAACTACTAATTATAGAAATGGTAATTAGTAATATTAAGTAATAGACACATAGTTCATTTTATAAGTTGTAGGTGATTGGTGATTGTGTTGCTCATAACATTTAAAACACAGATTAAAATATATCTTAGTCTGTGGTTTAAATCTAGCTCTTCTCTTCATATGTTTCAACGAGACATTTAATTAATGAATTACCTATACCTGGGAGGGGTAACGTAATTGTCAAATTATATCATAAGACAAATTTTAGCAGTTTATGAAATGACTAAATAAGTTTAAACATTTGTCTGGATTCTGAACTAAGTGAAGATTGCATTGGTTTTGCTATGGTGGCTTATCTATTCATTTTAAATTTTTAACCGCATAAAACTTTTCTACCAGAAATCTTGCTCCAATCAAAAAATGGCTCCATATTTTTGTAGCTATTTGGTTCTAGTTGGTAATTGAGGTCATTATTTACTTTCAAAGAAGTTTTTATAATGATAGGGAAAAACTAAAAAAAAAATCACAAATTTATGTAGTAATATATTATATTTTTTTACTTTGCTAATTTCAAAAGTAGCATCTTTTTTAAGATAATTTTGTTTAGTTAGTGCTGTTAACTGGTTAAATGTGTTTTAGATTTCTGTGGAATTTTCTTAACCATTTAGAAAAAATGTGAAAATTAACAACCTTAACAGTTTCATTAATTTTGATTTTGTTGTTTTGTTGCAATTCAGTTAAATATATTCAATTATATACAATAGTATTTTTTAGGTGTAGTTAAATTTTCTAAACTTGAGTTCTTAATTTTTTTTTTGATTTTATGTGGATCAAATTAAAAAAAAAAAAAAAAGAAATACATTTAAACATGAGGTTCATTATAAGTTGTATTTAGTGGTACTCAGTTATATTTAATCATACCTAACGTATTGTATTTTTTTTTTTTTTTTATAATTTTTTTTAATTTGAAATTTTGACCAAAATACGATTTTAAGTGACTTTATTAAAAACACTTATAACTGAACTTGGTTCAGAATCTTTTTTTGTTAACAATGGTTAAGGGTTGCTTATAAATATCAATTAAATAACTTAAAGTGTCCTACCTTCCCAAATTCCCACCTACCTTAGTGGTTTAACAACTGCAGTATTAGCTTAATTTTTCAATTGTGATTTGAAAGCCTTTAAATCATAATCTTAAATAATTTTATGATTGAGTAATTCTTTTAATAGAACTGATGAGGCTGCTGGTCAATCGATTGTTCTCGTGTTAATTTTTATACCTACTATTTACTGAGTTCAACATTTGTACATACTTATCGATCATAGGCGTTCACAGATCTCACTGACAGTGGGGGGGGGGGGGTCTAGGGGACTTGAGTTTTTCAACGCAGACGAAAAATTTAAGAGAAAATAGTAATAAAAAAGTAAAAGATGAATGTATTAGATTTATACAGTAGCGCCCATTACATGCCAATATTTTCAAGTGTTTCCTACTTACAAGAGGACGCCACGCTGCAAAAATAATGATTACGCAGACTAAGTAAAACTAGCTTAATTTTGATTTTAGAATTTTAGAATTATTTTAAATTATATAACTTGATAAAAGAGGTACAATAACTTTTTTTTAAGTTTTTTTTAAATAAACAACTGTTTTAATAGTTCATAATGAACACAGAATGGACATATTAAAGATCCATGGGGGCTATGCCCTAACAAATCCGCTTTACATTACTCTTACAATAGTTCACTACACCTTTCATTTACAATTTTGTATACCTATATAAATTGATCGTGATTATTTTAACATTATTTTTCATACACGCATGCATTGTCTGTGGGAAAAATGTATTCTGTTCGGTTCGTTAACTATGAAATACACGAATAAAATATTTTGTCATTACTATGAAAAACCTGATTGGGTTTTTTGGGGGTGCTAATTTTAAACTCTACAAGTAGTACTCTAGTAATAATTAATTATAATAATAAATAAAAAATAATTAATACTCTAACTTTAGTAATAATTATAAGGTGTAAGGTATTCTTGGGCATTAGACAAACATTGAAAATTCGTAACTATAATTTGTTTTTTTTTTTCATACATTTTTAAATCGCGGAATTTCGCGATTCATGCGGATAAAACTTGTTTGGCTCTATGCAAATCTTAATAAAAGCGAGATGAAAAAATTCCTGTTACAAATTAAGTACAATTGTGATTTATTTTGCAATTACAAATGAATACAATTTTCAATGATTTAATTTAACCAAAACATGATTATCCGAACTTATCTAAGAATCGTTTTTCATTAGAAATTAATTATTGTTGCGTATTATATTGATAAATCAAATTGACCTTCCCGAATTCCCACCTACTGCACAGGCTTACTGATATGAGCAGTAGGTACGTACTTTTTTTTTATATACATTCCATAAAAGCTGTATAATAACTAGATAGGTGTACCTAATTAAAAAGCTATAGTTAAATTTTTTTTACAACTTTTCAGTTCAAAACTGTATTAGAAAAACTTTATTTGTTTTATTGAATATTAACGTAGTGAAATTTCAAAATATTTTTGAGTTATTTATAGTCATATTTTATATTTATTAGATTTTTTTATCTAGTTTTACTTCGGTAGGTACTATATTGTGGATAAAATGTTTTGACCAAACAGAAATGCTTGCAAATTTAACAGGAAAAAAATAACTGCGTAATGTAAGTCGACTGTACGATTTAAAATCTATTTAAAAGAACACGTTCAACTGAACTTCGCTTTGAATCGTATTTCGTTAGCGGTGTCGTACTCAAGGGGAGTGATGTGGGTAACACATCATTCATGAAACATCTTCTTTTTTTTTTTTTTGTAACCATTTTTCAAATTTAATACAAATTACAACAATATCTATACAACGATATTTTGTTCGTTTATTATTAATGTAAAATGCTAATAAAATTGTGTGATATAGTAATTATTAGTTAAGATTTTTCCTTGATATTTTTAACAAATATTAATATCCCCCCAAAGAAAGCTCCTAGTTACTGTTCGTCAACAATAGTTAATCGTTGCTTATATGTATACATTAAATGCATTAAAGTATCCCAACTTCCCATGTACAACAGTGACACCCATCAGCAGTATTAGTTCACATTTAATATTTATTTTATTTTACACATTTTTTTTTTCACACAAGTGTCCGCCGTAAAAATGTTTTAGTGTTTTTAACAGTCAAATGTATTTAGCTACTTGCTTTTCTCCGATGTCGAATTGTCAATCGAGTTTACGAATCGACGAGCCCCCACAAGGTCAAGCCTAGGTCTTGTCTTAACAAGTCTTTGCTCTCTGATTAATGTCCACTTTTTCCTTTAAATCGAACGATTTCACCAGGACAAGAAGTGTCGTGGAAAAAAAAAACCAGACAGATTCTGAATAACCACAACGGAATAACGGTTTACGATTTAAATGAGTTATAATAGTACATATCATTTTATCTATAATATCGGTCCGAACGTTATCATTTTTACCGATCGGTTTTGTAATCTATTGGACCTATAATGTTGTTATATACTTGATGTGTTTTGTTTTTTTTTTTTTTTTATCATCAATAATATGTGTAATTTAGGAATTCCCCTACCCTCTCCCCGGTTTACATTTCTGCCGGCGCCCTCGTTTATTTAGGAATTAACGTTGGCACGGCCATTTTGCACACGTTTACGAACTTTTAAACTTCCTCAAATTTAATGTACCCCGTGTTCGTGAGGAATAGTATTTCTTAGGGTCTCAGCTATTCCGAATGAGGTTTCGCGGTTAATACTCATGGACGCCGGCGCATTGGTGAATCGTACGATTACACGCGTCCATACTTATCAGCGTTAAATTAAAATTGTCCGGAGATTTCCGGGACGAGGGTTAGGAGTGTTAGGACGTACCGTTGCAGTCAATACCATTCCGATATCTAACGGGGCGAACGGGTGTGGGGGGGGGGAAAGAACACCTCCGAATCAAATTTACTAGTAATCGTTCTCGATGAGCGTATCCGTTGTTCGCGCGCGGGCAGCGGAGAATCGCGGTTCGCGACAAAAACGGTCGTTCTGTATGTGTCGGGGGGGGGGGG